>JASANE010028729.1:0-55449 GCA_030248225.1 Trileptium ribeirensis | reverse complement strand
GAGGATTTTTTACGACTGATTTCTTCAGGTGGGTGTACGATGTCCTTGAATTGTTTGTCAGAAATGTTGAACTTACACTTAGATTGTATTCACATAGGAATCAAGCGTCATGCGAAACTGGTCGAGTTGCAGAAGGATCGAAATCTACATAGCCCCATTTGGAACTGGGACACGCGTCTGGCACTCGATGGAGCTCCCATTCCTCTCTCACCGACAAAGTGCAGCGCATTTACGAAGACATCATGGACTCACTGACATGGTTTCAACAAGACACTGACAGTGAAACGCGAACCCAAGCGCTGGGTATTTATACGCAAATGAACACCAAACTGTTCATTTTTCTGCTGGTAGCGTTCAATAAAATTTTTCAAGCTACCGATAGATTAATAACGTTGCAGAAATCGTCGTTATCAATCGATAACGTTTGTGACATCTTCGATACGACTATTGAGATTTTATCGTCGTTCAGGGAAAACGGCTTGGATTCTGTTGAGACCTTAACAAGTGACCTCTGTGAAAAATATGGTATCAGTGTATTCTCTACTCGACCTCAGCGGCGACGCGAAACCAGTAACAAATTAAAAAATATGATAGTAACAACTACTCTTGGTGTAGCAGGGGAAAATAACGACTCAATGATGAGCAGATTGTGGTATTCCCTGGTCGACGGCTCGCTAGGAGAAATTAACAAACGCTTCTCTCAAGACCAACGTGACATAAAAGCGTGTGCACAGGCGTGCTTGCCAACGTCACCTAATTTTGCTGCAGACAATCTTATTGAACCAATCTGCGAGAAAGCTGGCATCAACTTTAGTGCATCCGAGTCATTGTTCTTCAGGCGTACTTTCGCCAAAAAGTCACATCGCGAAGCTTGCTTGGTAGATGTTATGATTGACATAGATGAGGACGTTTTCCCCAACATGGCACGATTATACCGATACTCACCTTACCAATCACGACCTGCACAGTAGAGCGCATGTTCTCAACGATCAACCGGGTGAAAACAGATTACCGATGTACAATGCTAACGGAACGATTGTCGAACCTTTCGTTGCTCTCGTTTGAAAAGGAGCTGGTTGCAAATATTGATCGTAGTCGAGTCATAGATGATTTCAAGAGTGCCAAACCACGTCGGCTGTTGCTCTAGGTAAGATTACGTTATAGTTTTGATAGTGAACATCGTTTGTGCAATCGGATGCGGACAGATCAGCGGCCACTAAAGTGATCAAAGTAATTTCATGGCACAAACCGGATGATTATGACCGATGACAGTTATAAAGATCTTTGAGCGTTTTTTAATTAAAAATTTTTTACCTCAGACAGTTTTGTCACGAAATATCAACGAAATTTCTTACTTGGGAAATATATATCAACACATAAATACTGTGCAAATATCACGTGAATGCAAGGTATGTGACATGTATACGTATGTAGTTTTGGTTATATATATAAGGGGGGGTCCGGACCTCAGGGGGGTTACCCCCCCCTGCCGGCATGTATGTGCTAGAACCATTCCCGGTACACGGCATCGTTTTTCATACAATCTTGGTAACGGCCAAATTTTCCTCCTGGTTATTGATACTGCAAAAATTTTCAATATTCAGTTTTTTTTCTTAACTTCAAGTTTAATTTTCAAGGTGTAAATCGTCCAAATTACAAAAAAGTCACCTCTAATTGCTTATTTTACACTCTTGCCAAATATTTAACTATATTTTTATGAGCTAGTTTAGCCTATAGCTACGCAGTGTTGAAGGTTTTTTACAGTGGTTGAGCAATGAATTCATTTCTGTTAAGATCTACATGAGTACTCGGATAAGGAGAAAATGAAAATAGTGAACTGACGCTTACTAAAAATGTGAATGTCAATGTTCGCAGTTAAACTTTTATAATTGATATTAAGAAAGCATTCATATTAAAAACTTCTGCCCCGAGGCGGGATCGAACCGCCGACCTTAAGATTATGAGACTTACGCGCTACCGACTGCGCTATCGAGGCGTCGGCTTTTTGTTTAATGCCGGGTATATAATCAGATTATAATATGTAAATGCGTTTACAGTTGAGCTATTTACTGTTATATGGTTAGAATAACTGAGATGTCACACAGTAAACTAAAATTGTTTTTTTGGCTTATTGTGTTTATTTGTAAGTGAAGAAATTTCTTTGTTTCACTATGTCTATATGTATATATAAACGACTTCCCTGATATATATCTAATGAACGTTTTTTACTAACCAATTTTCCATTTATTTGGCACCCCCAAAATTTCCTGGGCACCCCCAGAATTCGAAGTCTGGCTACGCCACTGGTTTGTAGTACGAGAGTCTGCGAAAGACCCTGCTCTTTCAACGGTGCTCAGGTTTATACGTGAAGGATAGCCCCCAAAAAGAAGCGATGAAGGTTCGGAAATGCAACGTTTCCGACAAATTTCTGAATCAATATCCATCTGCAACGGTTGCCTGATTCACGGAACAAGAGTTGTGATTCCAACCGCCATGCGACGTCGCCTCCTGGAACTGTTACATATTGGACACTTTGGGATGGCTGGCCCAACACTGACGAAGACATTGAGGCCACCTGCCGTCACTGTGTGCCATGTACAGGACATCAAAACAAACCAGCAAAACCTCCCGTACATTCTTGGATGTTGCCTGAAAAACCGTGGAGCCAACTTCGCATGGATCACGCCATTAATTTCATGGGTTCCAACTGGTTACTGCTCATAGACGCTTACTCTCAGTATCCTTGCATTCATGCTACACAAGTTGTGACCGCCAAGGCTACAATTGACCTCCTGGAGCAAGATTTTGCTCACTTCGGATATCCACACACGTTGGTGACCGATAATGCAACAGCATTCCAGTCTGAAAAATTCAAAGCCTGGTGCCAAGAAAGTGAGATGACTCACCTTACAGGAGCTCCCTGCCATGCGGCTACCAATGGGTCGGCGGAAAGACTGGTACAAACTTTGAAACGATCACTTCGAAAGTCCAACATTCCTTCGAGAAAAGCCCTTCAAGAGTCCCTCAAGCAGTTCCGCCGTACTCAAATTCCTCAGAATACTCTCCAAGTGAACTGTAGGACTCATGCCAAATCCGTACAAAAATTGATACGCTGCTTCCCTCTCCTGCTCATAGGGCACAAGGCAGACGATCCAGAGAGGCATCACAGTCACAGTGACTGGTATCAAAGATTATCCGGTCGTACAAAGTTGGAGATCCGGTCTACACGCTATACTTTGGGCCAGAAAAAGCAAATCAAGGTCGCTGGGTTCCAGCAATTGTAGTCAAACGAAAAGAAGCCCGCACCTTTGACGTTCGAGTCCAGCCAAAAGGTCCAACATGAAGAAGACATCTGGAACAACTCCAACCAAAGCATGTCTCGGAGGACTACACCGAACCTGGATCAAATCCCACCGTTTCTCCATCGCTTACTCCCTGCAGCGGCTCCAGTCCAACTCCGGTTGCTAGGGACATTCCGATCAAAAACAACAAACTCCCGGAGTATGGCCCCCACAATCCAAGGCGCTCCAATCGTACTCGAAAGTCTGTTCAAAGATTTTCGCCTTTACGATGAACGTCCGGCTTGGTGGAGAGGAGTTATGGCGATCGACAATTAGCGAACATTCCAGAACATCTTAAACTTCTAGAACGTTCCATAACGTCATTCCCAGAACCTTCCAGAATCTTTTAGGACGTCAATTGAAGAATCTTCCAGAACGTTCGATCACATGATCATATATTCGACAATGTTCCATGAGTACATAAAAGCTAACGTCGAAACAGTGACACATGACTTCTTTCAGGGCATTTGTTACGTTTGTTTCATTCAACTCTATTCGTGTTTTCCGTGTTTGTGTGTTAATAAACGTTTACTTATGTCCCGTTGTCTGTGTTTTTTCATTCACACACTCGGAGATATAACAGGAGGACAACCGTTTTCTAAGCCATTAGTACTAATGGTGCGTCGGAAAATGGTCCAAGAATATAAAATTTGGTTAAAAATTAGTTAATGTTATATTATTTAATGCATATCAGCAAGTACACTTGGTGTGCCATGATATGTAAATCAATTGGGAACAAAATGATAAGTAAGGTTGTCATTGGACCTAATATACTTCTTAAAAGCCCTTATTCCCTGATAAAGAAATATCTCGATTGAACGACTTCTGCCTGTAAACTCTCAATTTCGCAAAACCTTTTTTTCAGCCATGATGAGGAGCAATAAAACAGTTGTGATTTGAACTGTACGAGTCATATTGAAAAATTTGAGAATCACCCGGGCTTTAATTTACGTTCGTTACGTCACAACGATGTTTTATAATTTAGTTAGCAATATAACTTTTAGGGGCTGAAGTAAAATACATGCCATGTCGGTCACGATATACTAAGCTTACGCCTAAGCCTTACCTTAAGTTGACTTTCTTGTTTGTCCAACACATTTGTGATTTAGTAACTATATTTTGTTGTTTGAAAGGCATACTTTTTGTTTTTTTTATTGTGTAAGGTTATGTAGCTAACTTGTAATCTGCCAGCACAGTTGATTTTGTCGTGGTCCCGTAGGCTAGAGGGGTTCTAAGTTTCTAAATTTTAAAAATTTGAGTTCAAAACTTAAAATCTTTTATTATAAGTCTCCCTAACTAAAGTTAAATCTCAAAACTTTTAAATTTTTGTTTGCTTTAGTTACTTAATTTGCATAAATTGATTTCATTTTTACTATTAGCTAAGCTATGCTTAGTGTTACATTGCGTTTTTTCATGGCGGTAGGGGTTGGTAGGGATTTTTCCTTATGTCGGCTATCGGAATTAAAAAGGGGACGGGATTCGTCACCGAAGGATAGTGCGGTTCGAGGTGTGGCCAGTAGAATGCCGGTGGGACATTTGGTGGCGCGCGTCTTTTCGTGAGCGGTACTCGTGCCCTATATTTGGCGATGCGGCGTGATCCTTGCTCAGCTCTATTGCTCGAGTTCCAGATAGTGGGCAATAGACACGTATAAAGAACGTTTATTATAATGCGACAAAATGTTAAGGCACTACTATCTCCGTAGATCATTCGAGGCACTAGCTCGATAACCGTATTCTAATACTGTACTACTCACGACGCTTGTTTTGAAAGTTTCAGCGCTATTCTTTAGTGCCGTATTTTAGCTCACACATACTGCACACCTGATTTTTAGTAAAGGTTAGTTGAGCGCTCGTAATCAAAATGACCCTACTATTCTTTAGTACTAGAGCTCAAGCTTTTACTCCATCGGACTCAGTCTCCATTGCACAGTCTGACTTCCACTAATGCACAGTCAGAGACTCGTACTCTTCATGCACTTCGGCCACTGATTTAATAATCTCTATGATCTCTAGTACTTTAGTACCTAGTTTAAGTTAACGCTACCTAGTGCTTGGCGTAGTCCTTAACCCTAAGTTATAGCAACTAATGTTTAAGGGTTATATATACCTGAGCAGTGGTTAGGGTTTATGTTATTTAGTATTTGAGTAAGTGCCCTTGTGGGTTGACAGAGCGACACCGGACGGCTGCCAACCGCGCGATTATTGGAGTGCCTCAACCTAAGCCTTAGATCTACAGTTATGTTAACAGGCCGACACTTAGGAAGTTTTAGTTTAATTCATCAGTTTTGTTTTTGAGATCATAGAAATCGGTCTACAGTGCTTGGTTGTGCTTCATCATGGATATTATTCATTAGTTTTATTTTTATATCATTGGTTACGAAGCTACTCGCTACATTCACCTTTACGTGTTGTTTTGGTTAACGGCTTGCGTGCATAATCGGAACTTTATGGAAACGGAACGGAGCGAGAGAGACATTACCTATGCTCGTGACATGTGACTTGTTATATCGGTGCGCAAAGAATAGCGCTAGTAAGCGGCGGTTTAGTTACCTTACCGTATAGAGTTACCTTATAGACAATACACCCTATGTCACAATGACAATTTAGCGGGTGTTACGCAGGCATTCCTTAAAAATGGCAATAGTGCCAGCGAAAACGGCGCTGTCGGGAAGTAAATTCCAAGCATTGACCGTTCTTCAATTGAAAGAATGAGCCCTGACGTTGGTTCGCGCGTATCGAACAGCCAGCTTTTTGCTATTACCGCGTAGAAGTCTGGTAGTAGACAGTACGAAGAAATCATTTGGATCGAGAATTGTCATACCCGAGAGGATTTTGTAAACATAGATTAAATCAATCGTTTGCCGTCGTTGGGCAAGCGTAGAATGGTATATAGGATTGTAATTGCGGTAAAGTCGAAGACATCGCTGCTGAACTGCTTCCAACTTATTTGTGAGAGTGACGTATTGTGGCGACCATATGGCAAATGCGTACTCAAAAGTGGGACGAACAAGCGTTTTGAAAAGAGGGACGATCACATCTGGCGAACGCGAAACAATCGATCGACGCATGAGGCCGATGATACGATTAGCGCTTCGAACTAGGTGATCAACGTGAGATCGCGGATATGTGACACTTGGGAAATAGCGCCGGATCTAAGATGATAAGTGAAGTTGCATATTGGACGGATGCGAAGACATTTCTACTTTGAAAGCTTCGGACACATAAGCGTATCATCACACCAGCGCTCGAGTTCGTTGAGGGCAAACTGTAGAGACCAACAATCGGATGAGCGAGAAATTCGTTTACGGAGGCGCACATGATCTACAAACAAGTCTACTTCACAGTAGTCTTGAAGGCGCCTTGGGAGGTCATTAATGAACACCAGAAAGCAAAATGGACCTGAGACAGAGCCTTGAGAAATACCACTGTGAACAGGCATCCACTTAGTCGTTACTCCATTTAGAATTACTCGTTGTAGGCGCCCAGACAGGAAACAACAAAACCACTTAAGTAAACGTCCACGTATACCATAGTATGTTAGTGCAAAGAATTGCACGGTGTTAATCTTGCGTTGGCTCTTATTGGAGTGGATTTACGAGTGTTTTGCGATACCAAGTCTTACTGGCATCGGAGTTCACAAATAAGTACGTTTTTTCAAAATACTAGATACTTAGTAATATTATTTTTCCCAATAAAAAGAAGTGGCATTGAGATAGATAACTATACTTAGACTTAGCAATATCTTAAAAGTTCGGCTCATAGCGTCGAGTGAGTAACACCAGGGCGAGAAGATTAACGGGGTTCGAGGTTAGTAGCGCTGCTTGTTTGGTCTACTCGCCAATCGAGAGTATTTTGACAAGTAGTATTATTCTTTATTACCTTTATTACCCAGCACACGTCCATCATAGTCGCCACAGATCCACGGAGTGAACGGTTGACAATGACGTCTGTAAACAGCCGAAAAACGGCTGGTATAAATTCGATTTGATAACCAACTCGGAGAGCAGCATGTGCACATGAATACTGAAAGACAAACAGGCAGCAGCATCTGTGACGACTATAAAATAGGGATGGAGTTGCAGTCATGGAGCAGCTTTTTAAATGCATTGATGTTCGGGGGCGTTTAAAACAGCAGTTGGGAGTCGATTCCAGAGAAGACTGGTTGAATAAAGGGAGTGGATTCGATTGCTCCGTCGAGCGACCAATAGGTCCCAACTACAAATTTTGGGCTCGCCAATCGGGAGTCTTGGATATCCCCTGTGTACGGTCGCCAATTGGGACCTGCACAGAGTAAGAAACTTCAACTGTTTAGTAGTCGACCGTTGCTGTTAAGTTTTAATAACCGGGTCTGCTCGCAAATCGGGAGCGGCTTGTCAAATACTGGCACGTATTAGCGTAGTTCTATGGACCTAAGTTCAGGTAATTATATAAACGTGCTTCGGTCGCCAATCGAGACTGGTCGTACAAACCTCACAAGAGCCTATTCGAATTAGCTGATAACTTAACCTAACCTTAACGCTAATAGAGCTAGGAACAAGTGCCCTCAAAGCGAAAGTGGTCGTGTAGTGACAATATCTAAAACCAGGTGTGAATAACCGTTCTATTAAGAAGCGTGATTGGAAAAAGCTAGCCGTACGAAATAGTGTCGTGTAGCAATATCGCCAGGCCTTAGTTGCACGGGCAAGAGTATTATACGAAGGAGAATAGGCGTTAGTGCACCGGAGAGAAAAGTACACGATACGCCTATACGCCTTAGTGCACGGTCGGTAGCGTTACGATCAAGTTTAAGAGCCTCAATTGTTCAGCGTGGTGCCTTCACATTTTACCGGTATTGTTATAATAAACATTTACTGCTACGTGTTTGGTGTTCAAGTAATTGAACCAGAGTGATCGAGCCGAGCAAGGTACACGCCGCAACACGAAAGATACCTATGGCATAAAATACTGATCACGCAAAGAAGGACGCGCGTCACCTCAGCAATCCCACCGGCATTCTACTGGCCACATGTCGGACTACACAATCTTTCAGCGACGAATCCCGTCCCCTTTTAAACACCGATAGCCGACATAAGGAAAAATACCCTATCAACCCCTACCCCTTTCGATACATAAAAATTTAACAGATTTGATACATTAAATCTGTTTTTAGTGTTTACAACTGTACCATGTAAACTTTTAGGCGGCTGCTGTTTGCATCCTTTTGGCGTCAAGCACCTAATAGCTCAGTGCGTGGCGTCCCTGCTTGCGAATCCTCCATACGTGGGACGTTGTGAGTTTGGATCCCACAACAACCCAACTTTTCAGCGGATGGTTTTACATCGCGTCATCGCGCAGCACCTGTCACTAGATCCAAATGAAAAACAAAAACTATATAACAGCCAACGCAAGTGTGTTTTTATTTTCAAATTGGCAATAAATATATACAGCGTATGGTACACTGGGCTCTCCAAATTGAGGGTGGGGCTGACATTTTTCGGTTTCCTCTCGTTCAAAACATGTGCCCCCTGTCAAACTGTGCACTACTTTGGGAATTTCATGTTTGATTGATTTTTAACGTATTAGAAACAAAATGTGTTGAACACATTGGCTTCATTGTATCCAACCAATCTTGTGTATGTAGCCTAGTTACCGATGTATACGTAGTCCTATAAATCTATATTTTTACAATGATTGTCCTATATGTGTTAATAAATCCTCAAACCCTCTTCCTATGAATATGAATCCCATATTTTTCAATATCAGTTTAGAAATTTTACAATATATAGCACTTTTTTATTAATTTTCGAAATACCAAACGTTGGTTTTTCGGTGCAGGACACTGGACAACACCAGTAATGATAGTTCTTTTTGTTAACATGAACATTGTTCGATATTTTTGAACGCGGTTTTTGTAACAAGAGACTTAGGAGTCATTAATATGACTCTCATGTCTGGATTCTCTACCGTGTTTAACCGATTATCGGGATCCACATCGGCAATGTGAAACATGTAATATACGTGGTAGAACCAAATTTGAATCTGACTAGAGCATAACGAACCAAATGTTGATATATATCACTCATAAAACGAAATATATTGGCTTCAAGTTTAGAGTTGGGTCCCAACTGTTGCCACGCAATAAACACGTGACTGGCTGAGTCCGACACCCACCGAACCTCACAAACCTCTTTCCATCTAATTTAAAATTTTATTTTGAGCATTTTATCTTGTATTTTTGTGAAGCGCTGTTGGCAACCCTGAGATGATTGTTAAACGTAACCTGCTTGGGGCTAAATGCTGGATGGTCAAGATTTGTTACTGAGCTACCTTAGTGTCCACTAGGGCGTATTTGAAAAATCGTCAAAACTTCTCTTTGTCTGTTTCGGTCGTTCATAACTCATTTTCGGACAAACGGATTTCTTATAAATTTTGTTCGATTGCAAGTGATGGCACAGGCTTGATATTGAAAAATGCAGAATCAGTTCATTGAGATCTACGTCTTTGCTGACGAGCAGTTTTGCTTGAATACACCCTAGGCCGCTTTGGACCCGAATATGGTTCGTCGATCTGTTGCCAGAAATACAGATTTTTTTCAATTTCGACATATTATTGTGTGTTTTACCTTACAACGAGTATCTACGTATTAGGTTACCAAGCACTTCGAATACGGTGGATCTGCCATATAGAGTCCAACTTGATTATATTGTACCTTTTAATGACATTTCAAGGGTTTTACGGTCGACCATCCGATTCCCAAAGCGAGCAGGGCATCAAGAATGATTTAGGTTTTTCTGAACGTTGAATGCAATGATTTGATTACATATAAAGTACAGCATGTATATTTCATGCCTTTTCGTACGTTTTCATTAGGTTTAGTGTCAGTGAACCCGATTTTCATAATATAATCCCCTACAGCAGTTTTGTAATATATATATTGCATTCAGGGCATCAAGAATGAACTATTAGTAGGTTTTGGGCACGCTGAATACGATGGTTTGGTTGTTTAGAAACCGGCACAAATACGTCTAAGCGTTCTCTGGTTGCTTTCGCTAAGTTGAGCGTCGACGAGGTTTTAAGGTTATCAATATTTCCTGGGTTACAGGGCTTTACTGCAGTATATATACACATCAAAAACAAAGCCTCTTACAACTAATTACACAAAACGACTGCGTGATGAAACTACGCATGCTTTGTTTCATGCTCGTTTGTGAGATACTGGTTGTAATAAGAGTATTCAAATGCTTCCATATCCGGGCTTTCCAAATTGGCGATCTGACATTTTCAAGTTCCCTCGGACAAAAATGGATGTTCCCCGGCACCATAACAACATTTTGCAGTTTCCCGGTTTCATTGGCCCTTTCAACCCCCCCCCCCGTAAAGATATCGCTGTACTGGAATTCCAGGTGATGCTATAAATTTCTTCAATTGTATCAAAATTGGTATATATAAAAATAAGGTTTAGTCTTTGTCAGGAACGTTTTAACAGCATTTATGGCGCGAGTTTAATCGGTTTCTTCCAAAAATCCTGAGTTTTGACAATTCTTTCATTTAGAACCGCAACCCCGATTGAATTGTGGGCGGGATCGGTTGATGCACCCTGGCAAAATATTCAGCAAATGGAGAGTCCAGTATATATACTTTCTCGAGGTTGTGGAATGCGATAACAGTAATTGTATTTGCGTGGTACGCACTAACTAGGTCAAACACTATGGGCCTACAACGTAGAAAATAACCAGCGAAATTGTATTTTTCTTAAAAATAGTTATTTATATATTTTAAAACCTTTCTGCTTTTTTGGTCAATTGAGAAGAAATAAAGATTCTCCCGGGTTTGATGTGTAATGAAAGATGTTTGCAGCGTTACCGTTCGCAGCGTTACTCTTCGTGAACCATGTGCGGCTTGGCTCAGCTCGGCTCTTCGTGAACCATGTCTGGCTTACCTCGGCTCTTCGTGAACGACGTCCGGCTTGACTCTTTGGAACCATGCCCAGCTTGGCTCGGATCTTCGTGATCCATTTTCGGAATGGCACGGCACTTCATGAACCATGCCCGGCTTGGCTCCGCTCGGCACTTCGTGAACCATGTTGGTTTAACGCCGCGGCTATTCGTGAACCTTGTCGGGCTTGACACTCTTTGCGAACGATGTCCGGCTCGCTCGACTCGGTTCTTCCGATGGAAATTCAGGCTTGGCACGGTTCTTAGGCTCGTAATTATAAAAGTTTGCGTTTCAGTAGAGAGAACATAATATGCAAACAACCTATATTTAGTTGACTTTTAAGCTTTTATGAGCCGAGCTGTTCTTACTGCTGGCCGATCATTGTATTGTACTATATATACATCAGCAATCACAATTATGTTTTGTTGTTTTAGAAAAGAGTTTTTAAAACCCGACCATCGCATTTCCCGATATATCAGGCTCCGCTCTTGCGGACACATCTTAATCTCGGCTCGGTTCTTCAGACATTATAGTAGGTTCGACCTGGTCTGGTTCTAAAGCCTAAATTTTCACCTCTAGTTTAAACACATACGCGGAAACGGATCTAGTGCCCGCGCATGCAAATGCGTCCAAACGCGCACAAACGTGTTAAGCACCCACGCACGCAAACTGCTTTGAAAGAAATGACGTTTAAATACATTTGTGTGCTGGCTCTTGCGTTTTTCGTCTAGTCAGTTCTGCCGTTAGAGTATATAGCTACCTCGCGACCTACCGGACCGAGCGCCTCCATGTTTAGTAATGTCCGCCAATGATTTATCTTCGCAGCAGCTTCGTAGATAGGGTGTGGCAGATAAATAGAAGCCAGGCAACTACATGAAACCAGTACACTAAGAAAAATAGCAAGCTAGCTGTGCAGTTGTTCTGACGTATTTTCCTCTTATAGAAATATCTGGAAATTTTGTTATTAGCCGTAAATGTTTTTTCACCAGTAAACCTGTTTAACGCAGCCAATTAAGCCCATTTTCCTAAAAATATTCTTTGTCGTAATTCTATATTATCAGTGATGTCTTTATCCTCGTCAATACAGGGCATTTTTGGAAATGGCAGGCTATTATTCCAAATATCTAACAGTAATTAGATCATGGACCTTCGAACAAGTGGTAAATGCGGCAGATTGGATTAAAATTGGAATTAGTTGTCTGTTTAGTCTATACGCAGGAATTAATGCCAGTGTTAATCATTACTTTGACTGCGGTGTTGTTCGCCAAACTATCTAAATACTGAAAATATTGGCCACGTTCGCTATTCGTTTATCAAAGAACAGTCACAGGAAGGTAAAAGGATAAAGTTGTGGTGAAAATGAAGCGAATCAGTCGGAGTACAACAAGCGATATAGTTGGTGCAGCGACAGATGGTCGTCGTAAATCATCCGCCTCACCATCTCTACGCGCCCCCGTTGTTAAGAGTAATTTGCTAGCTAACGTGAGATCGAAATCTAATACTCGTGGCAGTCGCAGGGAGCAGCTAGTATCGCCAATGAAAAAGCAGTCTAAGTCACAAATCAAATCCACTAAAGTCTTAACAACTTCATCGACAATCTCCGGAGTAAGGAAGTTGACCACAACTTCGAATAAGGCTTCTGTCAGTCCAGCTCGCAAACGCTGCGCTGACGGAGCTACGGCTGTTATAAAAATTGCACCACTCGATTTGACATCGAAGAAAAACATTGCTACACAACCAACGGAAGCAGCTAAAGTGATATCACCATCAGTAACAGTAGCTTCGAAAAAGCCCAGGACTTCATCGGCCACGAGAGCCACATCGTTCAAACCGGTGCCGCCGGCAGTAACTTCTGAAAAGGCTATTGTGTCTCGTCCCCGCATTCGTGCGAACTTTAGGAGTGTTGCAACAGTATCAGCATTCACTCGAAAAACATCGTCTGGAATTGCTGCGGGACACACTGGTACTCGGCTGCGACGATTCCAGCCCAAAACTGCATCTTCGAATGTCGATACCGCTACCGTGGCGGTTGCCAAGGCAAGCAGCTGGGGGAGTTCGACGTCGCTCCGACATCAGGCTGGTAAGTATCGGCTTTCACAGGGACTGTCGCACCGAACAGCTGATGATGCCTTTACGAAGATATCTATGCCACAGCCACGATCTTCAAGGGTGAGTGGTAATGCGGAATGTGATGGCACTGATATGAAGGTTGTCGACGATGACACAGTCAGTGCTGCAAAGAAATCAGTTGGACTGGTACACGGTCGCAGTATCAACAGCAAAGCTGGCAGTAGCAATATTAATGTGCCACGGCGCAATCGTGGTTGTCTGATTTCATTGGAAAAGCAGTTAGGACATGGAACAAGGCAGAATTCAGCTGTTGCGCTTCGGCGTAATTCACATCCACCGAACACAGCGCAACTAGAGGATGCTGTTAATGAATATCGTTGTGCTGCACGATTACGAAACGCTACAATCAACACGCGAAACTGTCCACAACACAAATTTAGTATTGCAGCGATTGCCAAAAAATACGGAACGTCGACTTATTTGCTGAACTTGGCTCTTAAGACTAGCAGTGGACCTGGTGGAAGATCGACAAATGCCGCTGGTCGTTTTCAAAGAAATGGATTGAGACTTTTGGATGAAGTAAGTTAAATTTAACGAATTTTGTTATTAAACCATTTGTGGTTATTATTTGACTGAAGCCCAGTTCGTGCTATAATTGACACAGAGCGAGCGGAGTTTCCCGTTATACCTTTGCTAGCGGAAAAAATAGTAAATTTTGTGTGTCTGGGGAGATCATAGCTCATCCTTGGATGTATGGTCTCTCACAATTTTTTTATTTGATCATGAATTCGGTCTATTTGTGCCCTTTTATTAGTCGCTATAACATTGTTATACAGAACTTTTTTAATGCCACTCCCGTGGCAGCTATGGGTTCAAATAGGGTATGACGACTCATTTGCAAATAACACCATTCTTTGCTTTGTGACACGTTATTGCGGGCTGCGAAGGTCAAAATATTCTTATGTAGACTTTCATACACGCTGAATATCATGGTATTGCAGTGGAAGGTCTGTTGTTGCTGTATCATGTCACCATAGGGCTGTGGGTGGCCTTTTGTTTAGGACAATTTCCACACAATATGTCTTGAATAGCACACAAGCACCAGTAAAGCTAATATTTCAAGCCTGGAATATTTCTTAGTGACCATGCTCTCTATGTTTCCACTCGTTTGCCAGATACCTACTATTATAATTTATACAGGGAATATTATGTGCCACGCCGGGCATAATAATGAAGTGCTCGCTAATAAAAAAGTTTGACGTATAAAACGGATGACCCTAGTACAGGAGCAGTTCTTGTAATGTTGGCGTTTGATATTTTAAAAGATGTCCGCACTCCTCAAATTTTGTTATTTCTTCGTTCAGTGCAAATATTGTCATGAAAACTGCAAAATAATGGACTTCGAAGACGTAACTGTACTATACTGGCCTGTCCACAACCCTCCAAAAAGTGGGGGAACTTCGGGGCCCCCCATGTTCATTCTCGGGGGCAAATTAAAAGTGGGGGGATTAATTTTGTTTAAAAATACTAAATATTTCCATATTTTCATGCATTTTACTACCGTGAATGTGTTTTCAAGCTAAAAACGATATTTTAGCGTTATAAAATCGTGGTAATGTGTAAAAAACAATTTGCAAACAAAAAACAACTTTTCAGACATATAGAATTTTTGGAATTAGTTGAATATGGGGGTTTCAGCAGAGTGGGGGGACGGACATGGGGGAAATTTCACGATCACGGGGGATTTGGAAAGTGGGTAGGGGGTCCCCCACTGTGGACAGGCCACCTATATATATTTTTGATATCTGTGTTCGGTATTCGCATCTTGAAAGTCTGTAAATATATATTTTATTTGAAAGCGAAAATATAAATGCTTCTAAGGCGTTTGCTAAAACGTACGACGTAATTAAGAAAGGGACACGGACTATCGGTTGATATGGTGTTTTACGCTATTTGCGGCAGCACAGTAATGGTTTGAAACTACAATATTGTTACTTTTGCCGAAACCCAAGTATATACGTATTACAGTGTAATTACATTTCAAACTAAATACGTTGGAGTGACTAGCCTAATGTGTTTCCAGGATCATCGCGACAATGGCTATCCTGTTCACAATGGGGAGTCCCCAACCACTTCCCAAATCCCCCTGTCCGTCCCCCCACCCACTCGACCGAAACGCTATGTCTAAACCCAAAAATCTTTCGTGTGCGAAAATTTATGTTTTTGTATGCAAAATGTATTTTAAACATTATTTACCACTATTTCTTAACATGGGTCCACCCGAATTCCCCCGCGTTTCGGAGGGCTGTGGACAGGCCTGAAAGGTATCGTCAAACTACAACAATAAAAGTGAAGAGGTGGCGTTTTACTGTGGGCTTTGCAACAAGAGCTATTGTTGCACGAAGTTATGGTGTGCTTTTTATCTCGTAATTTGGAAAGCCCGGTTACATAACCGAGGTGGTCTGGACAGTAGGGGTCCTGGTCGGCTGTAGAATGAAAACATCCGACGTCCTTTTGCCACATAGAGACACAAATATTCAATTTGCTGAGCTCTCACTGAGCTTCTCTGGGGCTGGAAGCCCTCTGGGCAACCCGTGTGAAACACCTTTAGGGGCAAAAGTTCAAAATTCAAAAAGGTGCCTTATGTACAGATTTTTCTATTACATATGATATAAATTTTTTGAAAATTACATGGCGCACCGACTGGTATTGTGCGATACTCTCATAGAATAAGACAACAACGCGAACAGGTGTCTCATGAGAATGCGTTAAATGTGATCATTGTCCAAGTTTTGGTCCTCGTATTCGCAGAGCAATAGATCACCAGCTTAGTATGAATCGTTTAGGTGAGCGATGGACGTGTCAACTTTTTGCGCTCGTTTTATGTCTGTTTTTGAAACGAACGGAGTTTTCACTGAAGGAGCTAGAGGGAAACTAGTGAAAATATCTTTTTGGGTTGTTTCTGTCATTCGTAACTCATCTTCGGATGGATGGGTTTCGGTTTTGTATTCGATAACAAAATTTACGCGGATGTGCTTTTAGTTAAACGCGAACAGGTCCGACGTCATCTTCGGGGTCGAAACGGCAATATCATGTTTTTAAGGGTTCTTTGCCAAACCTGACCATATGGGTACAGTGTTTCGCAGCTCATATCTCGCGACACAAGCTTCGCATCGAAAAACCGAAGCGGTCAGCCAGAATCAGCCCATCAAGACCTACAATTGTAGCGACCACGACGTTTTTGTGGGATCACTCCCTGGGTCCCTGTGGATCACATATGGTTCGTCGACCTTCTGCCAGAAATAGCGATTTTTCAATTTTTGGCATGTTATTGCGTCTTTGCCTTACAATTAGGGTGTCAAGAATGGGCTATACATAGGTTTTTCTGAACGCTGAGTACAATTGTGTTAGTTGTCTTGATTCATATTTCATGCATTTTCATGGGTATTCAATGTGTTTAGGGCCAATGAACCCGATTTCCGTCTTCAGTTGTTTGTATACGTGTTGCATACAAGTCGTCAAAATTGTCTATATAGGTTTTCGGCAGGCTGAATACGATGATGTGGTGATCTAGAGATAGATTACTAGTATAGTAGCTATGTTTATGCACTGGTGTGTAGACTTCAGTTGTAATAATATTAGTTATTGCAGGCGTGCAAACAAGAACGATTTGTAGAACAGCATGATAATCGCGTAACAACGCCGTCGAAGACAAAAAAACCGACGATAGCGGCAAAATCTCTCCTTTCAAATGTAGCTTCCCCCGACAAAGTAAAGAAGACAGTCGTTTCCAAAGATAATACAGCAGCCGATAGCAAAAGCTGTAGCAGTGGTGACGAGACGACCGACAAAGGCCAAGAGACCGGTGTGCGAATGCGTCAGCAGCTGCAGCGCATGGCGCTTTTCTCGTCGTCACAAGCACTTACCATTAAGTCGCCACGAACGACGAGAAATAGGCCATTATCGCCGTCGTCCGTTCGGTCAGTGCAATCGCTGCCGGCGTTCAGTCGGAGCAGCAGCCAGCCTGGCGACGTTAACCACCCGAAGCGGCAATCCCGACGCTTACAGCAACAAGATCATCGGCGACAGCGGCCGATCTTCTTGCGATCGGTGCAGGCGAAGGCACATCCAACGAATGAGGTACTGCAAACGGATTTGTTACACAATCGATCGCCGTCAGCTTCGTCGGTAGTCTCGTTGCCGTCGAGGCCGCTGACTCGAGGCTGTAGTAAAAATGAGGGTAATAATGGTTCCAATGATGCAAAACAGCCACAGCAGCAGTACATTGTATCGGAGAAGTCGGGAGATGATACTGCTGTTGTGGCCAGCGATCGTCAGCGACGTTTGATCCGACGAGGTTGCCGCGGTGGAGCTAGTGGATCGACTTATCCTGAGAAAACGGAGCAATTAACTAGCCACGATCAGCCCGAAAAGTCTTGTTACGACAGCGATGATGCATGTTCGTCGTTTAATGGGTTTACGATGCGTGACGTCGTTGGTCAAGACTGTGTAGAAAATATAGACAGCACCAGAGCTACGGATGGCGGCTTCGAAAACAATTCTAGTACGGCAGTTAGTAAAGACAGTGGTACGAACGAATTTAAGGTTAATAACGAGTCAGATGGCTTAGACTCAGTTGCTGGTCAGGGTTTGGTAGGCGGAAACGAGACAGGCGATGGTGAGAACACGCCAGAGAGAACACGCAAGAGAGCAAATGGCGCCAGCGGCGGTAACGATGATGAGCTGTCGATATCGAGTGACGAAATTGACGATTTGCTGTTGAGACCGACTGTAGTGACGTCAGCCACCAAACCAAACACATCATCAGTAGGTGCAATCGAAACACTGCACGAAGAAGGTGAAGTGAAAATGGCGGCAGCAGCCGATAATGGCAGTGTCGGTGATCGGAGCAGTGAGGCCGTAAATGTGTCGCTCGTCGAAGACGACGTCGGCGCTAGCTCGAATGCTGATGAGCCGGATAGTTACAATGATATCAAAGTTGAACATAGCATCGATGATACGAAAAACAACGATGATGACGAGGAAGATGTGGCGTTGAAGCGTAGTAATGACGATGATGAACGAGACAGTGACGGGGATGACGACGACGAGACAATCAGTCGCCGTATATCTAGTGGTCGGCGACGACAGCTACGACGTCAGGCGTCGGCCGCCGTGCCGTGGTACAACGTCGACGACTATGTCGATGATTTCGACGACGGTGATTACGACGGCGATGGAAGATTTAGACGACTGCTTCGTCGAAGCGTCGGATGCACAAAGCAGCAACATCAGAAGAAGAAAACGGGTTCACCGAAGGCTGTGTCGACGACATCGAAACTTGGCTTGCTATATCCGTGCGACGTGACGAAGTACGATAGTAGAGAGTACTACCAATGGCCAGACGCCGACAGCCAGAACGGCTGCGAGAAAGAGTTACGTAGCAGCCGATCGGTATCACCTGGGACCTCGGTTAGTTTTGCTTTATTTCGTTTCAGATATAGTAATGGAGGTATATATGTGAGATTTCCCACTCTTTCCATTGTGGACGGAATTTCAAGTGAATGGAGGTATGTCAGATTTCCCACTCTTTCCATTGTGGACGGAATTTCAAGTGAATGGAGGTATGTGAGATTTCCCACTCTTTCCATTGTGGACAGAATTTCAAGTGAATGGAGGTATGTGAGATTTCCCACTCTTTCCATTGTGGACGGAATTTCAAGTGAATGGAGGTATATATGTGAGATTTCCCACTCTTTCCATTGTGGACGGAATTTCAAGTGAATGGAGGTAAGGTATGTGAGATTTCCCACTCATTCAATTGTGGACGGAATTTCAAGTGAATGGAGGTATGTGAGATTTCCCACTCTTTCCATTGTGGGCGGAATTTCAAGTAAATGGAGGTAAGGTATGTGAGATTTCCCACTCTTTCCATTGTGGACGGAATTTCAAGTGAATGGAGGTATGTGAGATTTCCCATTCCTTCTATTGTGGACGGAATTTCAAGTGAATGGAGGTAAGGTATGTGAGATTTCCCACTCTTTCTATTGTGGACGGAATTTCAAGTGAATGGAGGTATGTGAGATTTCCCACTCTTTCCATTGTGGACGGAATTTCAAGTGAATGGAGGTAAGGTATGTGAGATTTCCCACTCTTTCCATTGTGGACGGAATTTCAAGTGAATGTAGGTAAGGTATGTGAGATTTCCCACTCTTTCCATTGTGGACGGAATTTCAAGTGAATGGAAGTGTGTGAGATTTCCCACTCTTTCCATTGTGGACGGAATTTCAAGTTAATGGAGGTAAGGTATGTGAGATTTCCCACTCTTTCCGTTGTGGACGGAATTTCAAGTGAATGGAGGTATGTGAGATTTCCCACTCTTTCCATTGTGGACGGAATTTCAAGTGAATGGAGGTAAGGTATGTGAGATTTCCCACTCTTTCCATTGTGGACGGAATTTCAAGTGAATGGAGGTATGTGAGATTTCCCACTCTTTCCATTGTGGATGGAATTTCAAGTGAATGGAGGTAAGGTATGTGAGATTTCCCACTCTTTCCATTGTGGACGGAATTTCAAGTGAATGGAAGTATGTGAGATTTCCCACTCTTTCCATTGTGGACGGAATTTCAAGTGAATGGAGGTATGTGAGATTTCCCACTCTTTCCATTGTGGACGGAATTTCAAGTGAATGGAGGTATGTGAGATTTCCCACTCTTTCCATTGTGGACGGAATTTCAAGTGAATGGAGGTAAGGTATGTGAGATTTCCCACTCTTTCCATTGTGGACGGAATTTCAAGTGAATGGAGGTATGTGAGATTTCCCACTCTTTCCATTGTGGACGGAATTTCAAGTGAATGGAGGTAAGGTATATGAGATTTCCCAGTCTTTCCATTGTGGACGGAATTTCAAGTGAATGGAGGTATGTGAGATTTCCCACTCTTTCCATTGTGGACGGAATTTCAAGTGAATGGAGGTAAGGTATGTGAGATTTCCCACTCTTTCCATTGTGGACGGAATTTCAAGTGAACGGAGGTATGTGAGATTTCCCACTCTTTCCATTGTGGACGGAATTTCAAGTGAATGGAGGTAAGGTATGTGAGATTTCCCACTCTTTCCATTGTGGACGGAATTTCAAGTGAATGGAGGTATGTGAGATTTCCCACTCTTTCGATTGTGGACGGAATTTCAAGTGAATGGAGGTAAGGTATGTGAGATTTCTCACTCTTTCCATTGTGGACGGAATTTCAAGTGAATGGAGGTATGTGAGATTTCCCACTCTTTACATTGTGGACGGAATTTCAAGTGAATGGAGGTAGGGTATGTGAGATTTCCCACTCTTTCCATTGTGGACGGAATTTCAAGTGAATGGAGGTATGTGAGATTTCCCACTCTTTCTATTGTGGACGGAATTTAAGTAAATGGAGGTAAGGTATGTGAGATTTCCCACTCTTTCCATTGTGGACGGAATTTCAAGTGAATGGAGGTATGTGAGATTTCCCACTCTTTCCATTGTGGACGGAATTTCAAGTGAATGGAGCTAAGGTATGTGAGATTTCCCACTCTTTCCATTGTGGACGGAATTTCAAGTGAATGGAGGTAAGGTATGTGAGATTTTCCACTCTTTCCATTGTGGACGGAATTTCAAGTGAATGGAGGTAAGGTATGTGAGATTTCCCACTCTTTCCATTGTGGACGGAATTTCAAGTGAATGGAGGTAAGGTATGTGAGATTTCCCACTCTTTCCATTGTGGACGGAATTTCAAGTGAATGGAGGTATGTGAGATTTCACACTCTTCCCATAGTGGACGGAATTTCAGGAGTGGAATGGAGGTAAGGTATGTGAGGATTTCCCACTCTTTCCATTGGGGACGGAATTTCAAGTGAAATGGAGGTAAGGTATGTGAGATTTCCCACTACTTTCCATTGTGGACGGAACTTGGAAGTGAAATGAAAGTATGTGAGATTTCCCACTCTTTCCATTTTGGACGGAATTTCAAGTGAATGGAGGTAAGGTATGTGAGATTTCCCACTCTTTCCATTGTGGACGGAATTTCAAGTGAATGGAAGTATGTGAGATTTCCCACTCTTTCCATTTTGGACGGAATTTCAAGTGAATGGAGGTAAGGTATGTGAGATTTCCCACTCTTTCCATTGTGGACGGAATTTCAAGTGAATGGAGGTATGTGAGATTTCCCACTCTTTCCATTGTGGACGGAATTTCAAGTGAATGGAGGTAAGGTATGTGAGATTTTCCAACTTCTTTCCATTGTGGACGGAATTTCAAGTCAATGGAGGTAAGGTATGTGAGATTTCCCACTCTTTCCATTGTGGACGGAATTTCAAGTGAATGGAGGTAAGGTATGTGAGATTTCCCACTCTCCATTGTGGACGGAATTTCAAGTGAATGGAGGTTAGGTATGGGAGATTTCCCACTCTTTCCATTGTGGACGGAATTTCAAGTGAGTGGAGGTATGTGAGATTTCCCACTCTTTCCATTGTGGACGGAATTTCAAGTGAATGGACGTAAGGTATGTGAGATTTCCCACTCTTTCCATTGTGGACGGAATTTCAAGTGAATGGAGGTAAGGTATGTGAGATTTCCCACTCTTTCCATTGTGGACGGAATTTCAAGTGAATGGAAGTATGTGAGATTTCCCACTCTTTCCATTTTGGACGGAATTTCAAGTGAATGGAGGTAAGGTATGTGAGATTTCCCACTCTTTCCATTGTGGACGGAATTTCAAGTGAGTGGAAGTATGTGAGATTTCCCACTCTTTCCATTTTGGACGGAATTTCAAGTGAATGGAGGTAAGGTATGTGAGATTTCCCACTCTTTCCATTGTGGACGGAATTTCAAGTGAATGGAGGTAAGGTATGTGAGATTTCCCACTCTTTCCATTGTGGACGGAATTTCAAGTGAATGGAGGTAAGGTATGTGAGATTTCCCACTCTTTCCATTGTGGACGGAATTTCAAGTGAATGGAGGTATGTGAGATTTCCCACTCTTTCCATTGTGGACGGAATTTAAAGTGAATGGAGGTATGTGAGATTTCCCACTCTTTCCATTGTGGACGGAATTTCAAATGAATGGAGGTATGTGAGATTTCCCACTCTTTCCATTGTGGACGGAATTTCAAGTGAATGGAGGTATGTGAGATTTCCCACTCTTTCCATTGTGGACGGAATTTCAAGTGAATGGAGGTATGTGAGATTTCCCACTCTTTCCATTGTGGACGGAATTTCAAGTGAATGGAGGTATGTGAGATTTCCCACTCTTTCCATTGTGGACGGAATTTCAATTGAATGGAGGTAAGGTATGTGAGATTTCCCACTCTTTCCATTGTGGACGGAATTTCAAGTGAATGGAGGTATGTGAGATTTCCCACTCTTTCCATTGTGGACGGAATTTCAAGTGAATGGAGGTAAGGTATGTGAGATTTCCCACTCTTTCCATTGTGGACGGAATTTCTAGTGAATGGAGGTAAGGTATGTGGGATTTCCCACTCTTTCCATTGTGGACGGAATTTCAAGTAAATGGAGGTAAGGTATGTGAGATTTCCCACTCTTTCCATTGTGGACGGAATTTCAAGTGAATGGAGGTATGTGAGATTTCCCACTCTTTCCATTGTGGACGGAATTTCAAGTGAATGGAGGTAAGGTATGTGAGATTTCCCACTCTTTCCATCTTGGACGGAATTTCAAGTGAATGGAGGTATGTGAGATTTCCCACTCTTTCCATCTTGGACGGAATTTCAAGTGAATGGAAGTATGTGAGATTTCCCACTCTTTCCATTTTGGACGGAATTTCAAGTGAATGGAGGTAAGGTATGTGAGATTTCCCACTCTTTGCATTGTGGACGGAATTTCAAGTGAATGGAGGTATGTGAGATTTCCCACTCTTTCCATTGTGGACGGAATTTCAAGTGAATGGAGGTAAGGTATGTGAGATTTCAAACTCTTTCCATTGTGGACGGAATTTCAAGTGAATGGAGGTAAGGTATGAGATTTCCCACTCTTTCCATTGTGGACGGAATTTCAAGTGAATGGAGGTATGTGAGATTTCCCACTCTTTCCATTGTGGACGGAATTTCAAGTGAATGGAGGTATGTGAGATTTCCTACTCTTTCCATTGTGGACGGAATTTCAAGTGAATGGAGGTAAGGTATGTGAGATTTCAAACTCTTTTCATTGTGGACGGAATTTCAAGTGAATGGAGGTAAGGTATGAGATTTCCCACTCTTTCCATTGTGGACGGAATTTCAAGTGAATGGAGGTAAGGTATGTGAGATTTTCCACTCTTTTTATTGTGGACAGAATAGTGCTTTTTATACTTTGATATATATCGTATATCTACAGTACTCGCCAGAAATGTCCTTTCGAACGCATGAGCAGGGATCGAACAAAATTTACGTATTCTCGAACAACACGATATACTTTTCGAACAAACCAATTTAAAAAAGCAAGCAAAAAATTTCGATTATGTCTCGAGCAAAATTTTTAATTTCTCCAATGAACATTGAATAGACTTCGAACGAACAGTATCCATTTCTAGCGAGTACTGTACATGGCCTCTAAAATTTGGGGCAACCCATCTTTTTCAATTTTTAGGGTGGAGGACATTTTTCAAACATTTAAGTTAAGTCTGATAATGACGGGGTATCCCAGTTCCATACATACCTCATGGCAAAATTTTTGTTTTCGCCTTGTCCTTTCCAAATTTTTGTCACCGCCACCCTCCGATAGAAACCCAGTATAAAGATATATATTCCAAAAATTTCAAGCATGAAATTTGACTGAGTTAAATAGAAATTAAATGAAAACTTGTCTTTGGTCTCAGTAAGATATTTAGATATTTCAGTAAGATATTAACTATTTTATCTTGCATTATTAAAATAGGACTTATATATTTTTAGCTTTGTAAAGCTGATGGCGGTTGGCTGTTACATACCTCTAGCGAAGTTTGGCTCTCCTGGTTTTGTAATCCCAAAGTTTTAATGGGCCAACAACGGTGATCGAAAGTAGGCAAACCCATTAAAAGAATTTTCATGCCGGAAATGTTTTTATTACTCCTGTTGCATAATGTATATATGCGTACTGCGTATTATATTTTATTTAGTAGGAACTTGTAGTTGCTAAGTTTTTTGAATCCTGAGAGTATTTGTTATTTTGTTCGTTACAAACGCATGTTCGGTTAAACTGCTTTGTGTGGTTATGCAACCAACGTTGTCTGGATTTTTAAAATTCCTGGGGTCCTGAGGCCCCTCAGATTGTGCAGCGGGGGGCTGGGTTCGTCCAAGTCAAAATTGTGAACTCCACCCGAACTGGGCGACTGAAAAAGCGGATGCTCTAATCATCTGATTAGCTGAAAATATACAATAATAATGCATATTACACGGTGAAACCCCATCGACGAAAATATTACTGTTTTGTAGCACCCCAGGCCAAAAATTACGGGATTTTTTAGTTTTATAATGACAAACTACTTGCATATTTTTAGCCGCGCAGAGAAAAATTGGCTTATTATTAGTTGTGCAGAAAAGTACCTTAGGGGCTGATGTTGGGGAAAGCCAAAAATACCTGAGTGAGGCAGAAATAACTAGGACCATTCTCCACTCTCCAAACAAAGTTGTAGCATACCACCTCACGGAGCTGTAGAAAATGCAAGCTGTTTGAGTTTGGACATAATGCCCATTTTTATGTATTTCGAGTATCATGATCTATTTTAAACTAATTTTTTATCTAATCTTGCAACATAGGTACTATGCGCAGAAACGCGTCATGCAGAGACGTATAGCTTCTCGTTAGATGCAGCCAGTCTTTAAGTTACGCGCGTTCAACGTTTTTATCTACAATCTTTGTACTGTCGGAGTCTGTGCCCCAATTTTGCCGGAACCTGAGTTTTCAAGATGTGTAGTCAAAAAATTTTTGCCCGGAAACTTATTTTGCAACACTTCTCTTAGCAGACTTCTGTTTTTTTCTAGAACGCAATATATTTGAAGCGTAGCGAGCAAAATGAGCCAAGTTTCCTCCTTAAAGACTTACTAGCGGTAAAACTCGTAAAAATTTCTTTGTGGAGATCATAACTCCTCATCCACCGGATGGATGGATTTTCACAAATTTTTTATTGGATCGCAATCGTCCCGTCTATTTGTGGCCCTTCATTAGACCACGTGTTCCGGGTCAAAATGGGCCCTAAAGGGCTCAAGGGTCACATTTTTTGAAATTTGGCTATCCATACTTCGGCGACCTATATCTCAAGATAGGGGGTTTACAGCAAAAAAATGGACACCACCTTCCGAAATCCTCTGATCGAAGTTACAATTGTTTATGGGTTTTCAGGTTTTTATCGGAGCTGTCGTTTTCGAGCTATGAGTCAAAGTTTACTTAGTGCGTTGTTGGGTTCATTGTTTTAACACCATATTCTCAGGATTATTAGCCCTACGGGACGAGGCTGGAGCAAAATTTGGTAAGCACCAAAAATAGTCCGTATTTCGTCAGTTTTCGAAGATATGCATATAGATCTATGTAGGTCAGCTATGTTTTAGGAGCCCTACTGCTGGAAAACCACTCTTCAATTTTTCTTAAAATTTGTCATATTCAAAAGTTTTTGTCATTGTTTGTAGTAAGCACAAATAAAAAGAGTTCTTCGGTTTTGATATATCACAGAATGATCCTACCGCTGACGTTAAAGGATTGCTAGCATGGGACTTTACGCGGGCTTAGAGATCTGAATTTGGAACGACAGCAGAGTAGCACCACTCGCTCCTTTTCTCCTAGCTCTGACAGTTGCTAATTTAGCTCAAAGTACAGAAAGATTACCAACATGGTCACCAAATACGATATAGAGATTGATGTTATGAGCATATTTTTTATAACCAAGTTACTGTGTCCAGGTTTTTGCCTATATAAACAATTATATATTTTCTATATTACAAGCTGCAACGCCAACATAGGATTCACAAATATAATCAACTGAAAATTAAAAGAAGGAGAAATCTGTAAATTTCACAAATTCCAAGTCAAACGATGTGGTTCGGCTCAGGATAGATCTGGCTGTACAAAGATTGGATCACATTAAGCTTAATCTATTAATACTGAAGAAAGGTAAGAAACGAATACATTGGCTCTCTAACTAACATACCGTCACGTTCTCTGGCCTGGCAAAGTGATAAAGAACATTCGGTGGCCTATTCTCTGCAAGATACCTCTTCCCAGAAGATCAATATTATCAAAGGCTTGATTTATTAGCACTTGGTTACGAGATGAAATGTCAGGTTATTCCATCGGGATACCCTATCCATCATCACTCGTTATCAATATTGCGAGACCAGGTACCGTTTAAAATATTACAGTTGAAATTACTCACCGTTGTACATTTATTACTATTATTGAAACGGAGCTAGCGAAATGAGCGGAATTTCTACTGACAGCGCTAGGGGGAATATCGGGATGGATTACGAAAATTTTTTCATTCGATAGCAAAATTTATGAGTATGTGCCCTAAAGTTGAACGCGAGTATCTCCGATGCCATCTTCAGTGTCAAAATTGCAAAAACAGGTTATTAGGGTTTCTTTGCCAAATCTGGGCACACGGATACCAATCTTTCGCAGCCCATATCTCGCAACACAGGCATCGCATCCAAAAACTACAGAATCAACTCATCGAGATTTACAACTTTGCTGACCACGACCACTTTTTGTGGGGCCCACTGTGGGCCGAATATGGTTCGTCGAGTCTTTGCCAGAAATAGCGATTTTTAAATTCGGCATGCTATTGCGTGTTTTTACCTTACAATGAGTGCCCATTAGGTTACCAAGCACGCTGGATACCATGGCTTTGCTATCCCGAGCGCAACATGACTATACTATACTTTTTCAATGTGGGTGCACAGGTATCCGGCCGGATAGGGCCTTGTCCGGATACCGTATAAATTCGAGAAATTTTCTTAGTATGGACAAAGACACGCAACATCATGTAAGGCAGATAGGCAAGAGCTTGGTAAACTTGCGCTCTCTACTCGGTTGAAAACAAACGCGACTCGCTACGCTAAACTGGTCAATTGACAAAAACAATAACATGCTACAACCAGCCACTTTAAGTAGTTAGCACCAGGCATCCAGTGTTATCCGCTCGCAACATCTTATCTTTAACGTCCAAGCGGCCACACATCTCGTCGACGTGGATACATATAAACATTTGGACGAAGTGGCTTCAGCTGCAAAAGTCGCCAGCGCTTTTCTCCGGGAAACCGCGGTTGTAGCCAACGGTTGGGTTCATCTAATAGTCATGGTTCAGGAGACGGAGGTTGGAGTGAGAAATATGAGCTTCT
This sequence comes from Trileptium ribeirensis, assembly GCA_030248225.1. Lineage (NCBI taxonomy): Eukaryota > Metazoa > Nematoda > Enoplea > Enoplida > Thoracostomopsidae > Trileptium > Trileptium ribeirensis. The sequence continues at coordinate 27,793 of JASANE010028729.1, read as the reverse complement.
CTGTGTTGTGAGGGCTTATTCGAGTTTTGTGATCCATTATAATGTGTTACCAGTGATACGGAACAATGGCGCTTCCGTGGTTCCTCGACCCAAAAGTCCTAACTTTATTATGACGTCCTAAGAGGCTGATAGCTTGCACATGGGGGTTTTCGGGCATGGGAATCTTATTGTCTGTGTTAGTTTCTGGCCTGTCCACATTGGGGGTGGCGGACCCCCCACTTTCCAAATCATCCCATGTTCGTGAGATTTTTCCCCATGTCCGTCCCGGACCCCCTACTAGCCCGAAACCCCATGTTCAACTAATTCCAAAAATTTTTTTATGTCTGAAAATTTATGTTTTTGTTTGCAAATTGTTTTTAAACATTAATTACCACTATTTATAATGCTAAAATACCGGTTTTATCTTGAAAATACATTCACGGTAGTAAAAGTGCATGAAAATATGGAAATATTTAGTATTTTTAAGCAAAATTTATCCCTCCGCTATTAATTTTCCCCCGAGAATGAACATGAGGCCCCCGAAGTTCCCCCACTTTTCGTGGGGCTGTGGACAGGGCAGAGTTTTGTTCTAAGTTGTGCGGTAATGTGTATCCATATATAGCATATCGACGTATGCTTTCGAGAGCTGATTGGCTGTGCACGCAAAAGCGGTAGGTGTACCTATGATACACTACGTTCTGCAATCTCGATGGAGTTACTAGTTGCAATAATTGTACCATAACTTCTTCAGGCGGCTTGGATGGACTGTAAATTGTATCCTACTTTGGCTGAGTCATGCTTGTAGGTGGCTTGGAATACTGAGTGCTGGTTTGTTGTAGTTAACAGTAGTTTTAGTACCTCGTAGCGCAAATCCAGTTTTCAAGCAGTTCATTGAAAACCCTTGAATTTTGATCCAAATTACCCTTGAACACCTTTGAATTTCACAGCAGCTAGCCCTGAACACAAAGCCTGTAACAACTGATTACACAAAATGACTACTTGTTGAAACCACGTTCGCTCCGTCTCACCGTAGCTTGCGAGTTACTGGTTGTAAGATATGAAATTTTTGGGTTATATATAGAGTTAGTGTTTGCATTTTGAAGGTTCATTCGCGCATGTCGATATCGCCATCGATTGGCAGTGGTTCCGTAGGAGCAGTCGGTGGACGAACACGAAAGCGACGCATTTCCCCAAGCGAGTTTGTCGGCTTCAATCATCAGTTTCGCCACTGTCGCATCCCGTGTCCTTTTTGTTTCCAGCCGGGAACTTACAAATACAATAGTTCCTGGGGCTACGCTACTCAGCGAAGCTTTGTGCAGCACGTTGCAAAGCGCCACGCGGAGTCTACGTTGAATCTATACGTTTGCTTGCGACGACCACTTCAATGTCGAAGAGCGTTCGTTAGCACCGCAGCGTATGAGGCACATTTAGTGGACGGATGTTGCAGTAGTTGGACGTCTCCAGCAACGTGTGCCGGTTTGAACAGTACCGATCTTCGGGCTGATGGCGTTACTGACGAGGAACGGCGGATAGTCGTTCAAGTGATTACTAACGTGGTCAAACTTGCCGCTCAGTGTGCGGAATTGGAGACGCAACAACAGACCATAGCCTTGGGGACTGACGAAAATATCTCCAGGAAGACCGAAGATAATGAGGGTTGTACGGCAGGAGAGTCCCAATATCCGCTGACAAGGGTTGAAAACAAATCTGAAGTGGTTGGCAATGGCAAAACGAGCAAAGTGTACGATTCAGTAAGGAAAGCGTTTACTCCGCTCTTGGACTATGCCATATGCACGTGTTGTGGCGCCGATGTATATTACCGCCGCCTGGAAGTGGCAATTCGTTTGAGCAAGTTAGTTGCTGATAATTATCATGCTAATGGGAATTTGCGCCGGGTGGTTGTGTGGGCAGAGACGGAAGTTTTGAGCATGTTAAACCGTAGCCGATCATTCGACGTCAAGTGTTTGTCAGCGGCCAGCTATTATAGCGGAATTGTACCGGATCGGGTGCATGTCGAATATATGTCGTATGACATTGCGGTGCCAACCAAGTGTCCGTTGTGTAAGCTGGATTTAGCGGCCGATCGAAATGGTTCCACAATCATCGCTTCAGGAAAAGATCAAGTTCACGAAACAGTGAAGCTGGATTCTGCAGTGAAATGTGAAGGCAATAATCATTCAGCATTAGATCTGAATACAACTAGCAAGAACGAGAATACCATTGGATGCGACAACGTCGTTGTGGACTACAAGACCTTAGTTGGTGGCTGTGTTCCGAAGAAAGTCGCAAAACGCAGCGCTTTCGATCTCGATATCATGAGTCAAGGTTTGGCGGCGTTCGACACTCTCTTCTCGCGATATGATCCAGATCAGCACTATATGAAAAAGTGTGAGCCACTATCGAGCGGCGTAGCAAGTGTCTTTGAACACTTGCAAGCGTGTGCTCGAAAGCAACAACAAGAAAGCATTTGTGAAAGCTCTTCACTCTCGTTGTTGAAATGCGAGCAGTGTGAACGAATCTTTGAAAGCGTCCTCGAATTTAGTCGCCACACTTTGAACCAAAGTCACTGCGCTGAGGAGAAGCTCGACAGTGAGCCATCAAGGTATCGCTCGTCGCTTAAATCCTTTTTAATGTCTGTTCCGCATGGTCAGCTCCAAACCGATGCGGAACAGCTGAAAAACGATGACTCACAAAAATTTAGCAAAGGACGACTCCACATAACTCGGGACAATTTGATTTTGTGTAATTTGTGTTTGAGCGATTATTCGCCGGCTTCTTTTAATCACCACGATTGTTCGCTGTCGTACACACGACGATTTTTGTCGCTCAAACCGGCCGGCGTGAATCATTCGGGAGTTAGCGAGGTAATCAAATGTCCGTCGGTTCAGCTACGAGATACTTGCGAGACGCCTGTGAATTTATGGTATGCGAGCGCTAAAGAGTCGCGGTTGTCGAAAACACAACCTTCTCAGGAGTCGACTAATACTGAAGTTGAATCAGTGATTTTGACGACTGAAAATGATCAAAAAAGCGGAGACATATCCTCAAGCTCAGATATCGACGAAGTCAGCAACAAACGCGCCATCATTAACGAAGCGATTCGCAGCTACCTGAGCGCTGATATATGGCTTGATTTAAGTAAAGCTCGAACGAAAGCAGTTGTTTCACAAAATAGTGATTCGGTTTTAACCAGTCAACAACAGCCGGATAAATCGTGTTCAAGTCGTAATCATTCGCCGGACGTCATCGCTAGTTTGTCCGGGCCGGCCCAGGCTTCGCTTGACACGAATCCATATGGAATTTGTGCTTGTGAACTCGAAATAATCGGCCCAGAGTGTAGCTTGTGCGACGCTGAATTTAAAACATTCGACGACTATGGTCGACATTTGGCCAGTTGTCAGGCGAAGCATGCAGAAGCTGCAACTCAAGAATATTTGCAACGACAAGGTGTTAGTGTAGCTCAACAGGCAATGTTGTTAGCGTCGTGTCCGGGACCGAAAGGCTGGAGCAGTAGCAACATTTCTTCTGGTCAGAAGGATAAGAAGATTGTAGTAAAAACTGACGCTTCCGCTTGCGTTCAGCGCAGCCGTGCAAGCAATTGCAGTAGCCGTAGTAGTAGCGTAGGATTGGCAAAGAAGGTTCTGAAAGCTCGTGATGACATTGCAGAACGCGAGGCCTTAGCTGGAAAGCAACAGCATCAAGACCAGAAGAAGTCCTACGACGCTGAATCGGATATATCGGACATTGATGCGCTTTTTGGCGGTGCGTTGTCAGACTTCAGTGACCACGGTAATTTCGAGAACTCGGATACCGAGTCAGCTCGAGGTGATGAGAGCCGTGCCGAGGCACGTGAAAAAATAACAGCTGCGGCGAAAAAACCATTGGGCAGCCGGAATGCGAAAGGAAGTAATAAATTGATTGTTACTTCGCCGGCCAAGTCATCGAAGAAAACAACAGCTGCCGCGGCTGTCAACAGTCGTAGCTCGATGGCCTATGATGCGATCAAGAAAAAGTTCCAAGCGAAGGCAAAGTTTGGCGCAGTTACGCTAGCAGCTGCTGCTAAAAAACGGAAGTCTACTCCTACGACTGGCTTATTTCCACATCGGGGATTAATCGACCGAATGCAAAAGCGAGCTCAGCTTTTGCGCGGCAAATCCACGGCGTTCAAGATTACGCAACCGGTGCAGCCGCAGGTTGAAGCATACAAATCGTTGCTGATTCACAATACAGTTGAAGAAGTTTTCCTACGAGCAATGTTGCTAGCAGAGGAGCGACGCTTTGGAGGTGGCGGCTTTTGCGAAATGGAAGAAGAATGCTATGGCTATGACGACGAGATAAATTGTCTGCAAGCACCTGATGTGGTCAATGACCCACTTAACGATTCGACGGATGAAAAAATTAGCAGTTTGTTGGACGCAAAGCGACAGATTGAGCTCGAGCAGGAATCTCTGCAAGCGGCACTAGCCGACCGAATGTCCGAGGGTGGTGAGAATGATGAAGAAGAACGACAGCGACAGAAGGAGTTGGCGGTACAGCATCGGGAGTTATGGAAACGCCTAGCCGAGGAACGGGAAAGGAGGCAGCAGGAATTAAGCCAAGAAGAACAGCAGGAGCTACAAGCTAAAGAAGAAGAGGAAGCTAAAAATAGAGCAAGCGAAGAGAAAGAGAGAGAGCGCGACCGTCGTGAAAAAGAAAAACAGGAGCGGCGACAGCGGCTTAAGGAAGAGGCTCAGCGTCGATTGAAAGAACAAGACGAACGACGTCGACGCGAGCATGAAGCTATGGAGAAGGAGATTGAAGAACAGCGGAAGCGCGAACAAGCCGAAGATGACGATCCGAACGTGCCAAAAACTGCTGCACAGCTGGAGCGCGAGCGACTCAAAGCTGAAAGAAAACAACGGATCGAGTCGCAGCTACAATACAAACAGCAGCAACAGTCACAAAAGGTCGAGGAATTGTATAAAGAATATCAGACGAAACAGCGCCAACACCAAGCTGAAAAAGAACGACAACGAGAAGCGGCACTTGAGCAAATGATGCAGCAAAAGTTGCAGGAGCAACAGCGCGTTCGCAAGCAGCATCAGATGAAGCAAACACAGCAAGACTTGCAACGAGTTCTGGAGCAACAGCAGCAAATTCGCTATCAGCAGCAACTGCAACAACAGTTTCAGCACCAGCAACAAATACAACAGCAGCAGCAGCATCAGCAACTTCAGCCTGTGGCTGGCGCTATTCCGCTGCCGACTGGGTATTCCTATGGGACCCGCGTTGCGGTACCTCCTCATTCGATGCTTGGCCAATATCAAAGACAAGTTCTTCGCCCGCCAGGAGGAACGGTAATTGATAACCAGGTTCAACAGTGCCGAAATAATCTAAAACGAGCTCAAATTCAGGAAACAGTAGACCATGTGGTTATGGGCGCTGCAGTACAACCTGCCTCCAGTCGACCTGTATTCACAGCACCAAGGCAACCGATTGTACAAGGTTTAGTCAAGTTGAGTACCGGTTCTGGACTGCTAGAGAGGCTGCCGTCTGACGGTCGTCCTGCACAAAAAGTGTCACGGGTTCCCGGCTATCCAGGATCAGAACAAACTGGCCCGTACATGTACCAACCACTGCCTCTGGGTGCACTGCCACGCACGACATTGCCACTGCGCCGAGCATATGTTGGTGTGTTTGCTAGCGTGCAACATGGCGGTCCTGTATTTTTGGTTCACGGAGGTGTACCGCCACCTCCGGGATCGGAGCTTTCGCAGTTGAATCAATCGCAGCCTATGCCTGAGCCTAAGCGATCTTGTTTGACGGACGTCAGACTGGGTAATGTTCAGGCCACCATTCCCGGATTGGTGAAAAGCGAGCCCAAAGGTGCAGCCATGTCAGCTTTGCCGTCATTGGTTGCCGACCACTGCTACAACGTGTCGTCAGTGGAAGATAACAAGCGGGCCCTGAACAAAGAAGTTCTGGCTGCTATGCGTGATGTTCGCACATTCAACAAAACTACATCTCAGCAAGATTCAAACGATTTAGGAGCCTTGATTAGCCGCCCAAGTGCAGCATTTAGCGGTTCGTTGCAACCGCCATCAGCGGCTTTATGTGGTGACGTTAAGACTCAAAAGGATGGATGCGAAGTTGAAGTCAGCGTCGTTGGAAACTCTTTTGATGGCTCGGTCGAACTGAGTTTGATTTCTAGTCAGAGATCTCCGGAGAGACAGTGTACACAGGTGCCCGGCTTATCGACAACGGGTGACCACCAAGGAACGTTGCTTTCTGCTGTTCCATCAACTACTCGCACCGAAGCACCTGCTACTTCCACGGAAGGTCCGCCAATGACACCTTTCAATTGCCCAGTTTGTGGTCCTTCGACTTCTCTGTCGGATTCGCGATTTACGAGGCTGTCGGATCTCATCGAACATCTTAATGCGCGTCATTTGTTTGCTTGTGATACGTGCTCTCGATGTTTTGTTGCTTCCGACCGCTACGACTCTCATCAGTGCCATCGTAACAAGCGACGAAAGAGAAGCCAAGGGCAGAACGAACAGCAGCAGGGTCCGCAGGTTAAATTCGCGTGCCCGCTTTGCACACATGATCTCTTTTCGACCGTCCGCGATTGCTATGGCCATTTAATTGCAACGCACTCGGCAAGCGTTGGTTTTGACGAGGCGACCGGTGAAGTAAAACCGGCTGCGAGAAAGGAGTTGCCGCCGGACGAATTTGAATCAGGACGAGAGAAGAGCAACGTGGTTGTGACAAGCGGCGCTGTTAGTCAGGTGTTGCAGTCAGTGGCAACCCCGAAAGCGTCGGCTGTCGTGGACGACGACGATGATATTGCTGTGGTTGAAGAAATTACCCCTGGAGATAAAAAAGATACCAGTACGTTGGTGTAGCTTGTGTTTTAAGCCGGAGGCATTGAGATATTAGCCTGCGAAGCATTTAATTTGCGTTTACACGGCAAACTTTTTTGCTTAAATTTTGAACTCAAAATTTAGCTGTCAATTTGTAATAGAAAAATATTGCACAGCGAAATGTTTCAAAATATTTGAGCTCAAAAATCTTCCAAGTTGTGTTGCTTGTTCCTGCGACAAAATTTCGAACAGTGTTCACACGGTCAAATTTGTCAAAATTGCAAAATGCTTTGAAATTTTGATCAAAATTTGAATTAAAAGATTGACGTATGAACGCTTCTTTATAATGTACGTACAGTACCTAGCAGAAATGATGACTGCTGCAAACATGTACCAATGCTGGCATGCAAGGCGACAGTAATTGTGGCGCATATTGTACGTTTGTATGGTATTCTTCTACAATTTCTGAAGTATCGGTTCGTGTAAACGGGCTACTAGGATATGCGGTCTATCATTTTTGGGCTCCTCGTGGTTTTAAAAATTTGCCATGTTCTGGTCCCGGTAGCAAAAACACCCCCTCCGAGTTGACAGGAAATTGATGGTGCTTTTTTCTAAATTTATTCTGAAGCTAAAATTTAATAAATCATGCTAAAATTGTGTTGAAGCTCATTTCGACACTTCTTGGCAGTATTTTTCCAGATTTATTATAACTCTTTTAACGCTTTTTAAAAAAACATTGGATTTGGACTTTTTTAAGAATAGAAACTCGAAGGTGACTGTGGGATTGTCCACATTTTGAATAAGTCTGGTGAAATTTTCAGCAACCGGTGCACTCAGATCCCGAATATGTCTTTGATTTAGTCGTTTCTTGGCAGGTTTAGTTATGAATTGGGATATTGTTTTTGATTGTGAGGCACAGTATTATCCATTAAATAATGACACGGTGTCCGAAAAATGTTGAGCGGTTTTGATGTTTTTCTGTTGTTAAAATGGCGTATTGGACTGTTCTGGTTTCTGTTTATCCCATATATTGCATGATTTGGACTTTACCATTGCCCCTCTGCCCTCGCGTTCGGATTTCGAAATGATATTTTGTTCTTTTTGTAGATTTGCACTGTAATAATTCAGAGCACTTGCTACAACGCGAAAATATTTACTCAGCGTAGTCAGTGCGGTGCTGATTTCAGAACTTCAATCTCCGATGCTTTTTTATGGCGTTATTATTTTTTGACCGTGACTGTAGAAAATAAAGTCTGTGCACATAATGTAGCTTAATAATAAATTTAATAATGATGTAGCTTTTGAGTTGCTGATTAGTGAGTGTCTGGGTTATTCGCACAAGAGCGGTTTGTTAGTGTCAAAACGAAATTAAAATAATAAGGTGCGCTATTGGTAGAAATTATAATACTGCTCTCGTGGCGGTCATCGTAAATTTTATTTTTTTAAGTTTTAGTGCCTCGAAGTCATTTTATTGTTGTGACAAACACAATTTGACTCCATTTGGTAATTTTTTTTAATTTGTGTTAGTAACAACGACAATTGGGCGCTTTCGAGTCGGTGGAGTTAGTGATTTTGGACAAAGGCTTGCTCATAATTCCTCAGTTTATGGCCGAATCTAACAAATGTTTCGGACAAAAGAAAATAGTTTTTGCGTTAAAGGCTTGGTTTGTCACTTTCTAATTTGGCGATGAAAATAAAAACATACATTCTAGGTAATGTTTCCTGTTTCTAAGAACGAATTGGACAAGTAAATTTTAAGTTAAATTTATAATATTTAATAATATTTAACTGTGGCGACACGACTTATATATACATTTTTAGGTGCAATGGAAAGCATCGAGATTCGCGAAGACGACAACACTGCTAGAAGTGCCGTGGCCGAAGCGAAAGCCAAAGCTGGAGTGGACAGCACTAGCAACAGCAACACCGTCGACAGCAGTGGCGCCAAAAACTCTGGGATTGCGGGCGATGACGAAGAGATCACGGTCGTTCATAACGCGGCAATCGACGGTGCACACAGCCGTAATAACGGCAATGCATCGGGCGGGACGACCTCAGGGTCTTCGGCCGCTCCACCGTCGATATCACATTCGAGTGATGTAGCCACGTCAGTACATGTGTCGGTGCTGGCGGCATCGAGCGTCAGTGCCGATGCTGGTCGGTCGACTAAAGTTTGCGCCGTGTGTGGGGCAACGTTTCGAACGCGCGTTGCATTGCGCGAACACGAAGTTTTGCACCATCCCGGTGGCGTTGCTACAGCCGGTCATTGCTCTGCTGATGACAATAGCCAAGCTACAGATGAAACTTCTTCCGTTGCAGAAGGCGTATCACCACCTGTTGTGTGTGGTACGATATTTTTAATGATTTAGTTTGGATCCACCTTGGTGCAGTAATAGCCACTTGTCATAATATATTTGAGAAATGAAAGAATATGAAATAAGTGAAAAGGGGTTATGTTTTGTGGTTCGTACATTTGTATTGATTGTCAGAAAAATTAGTTGAAACGGAGCAATCGGAGTTTATACTTATAACATTGCTTGTGGAAAGATCGCAAAAAATATTTTTTTGTCCGTCTGTGGAATTCGTAACTCATCGGCGCATGGATGGATCTTCACAAATTCATTTGTGCCCTTTCATTGAACGCTAAACGCGCCGACCACGTTTTAATGGTCAAATTGTGTCTCAGGGGAGTAAAAGGTCAGTGGCCATCTTTCACGACAAGATAGAGGTTTCGTCGAGGAGATGAGAGGGACGAAAAAATGATTCATCGAGAGCTACAACTTTTCTGCTATCAATTTCTTTGTCAGTTTTCGAGCTATGAGCCAAAGTTTAAAAAATACTCCATAAAAATTAAAATTGAAAAAAATTTACAAAGCAAGTTTTTTGCTTGTTGGGTGTGAACTATGGAATTACGGGGTTATTTAACGTGGTAAATAAGTTAGTTTCATTGTTTTGACACCATGTTGTCTGTTATTATTATATACCAAAAATCGTCAACGATGAGTGCACTGACGAATTCAGAAATTTTTGACGGAGGGGGCGCTTTTACAACATTTTTCTGATAGGGGGTTTGTTACTGTATTTTTTCGACTACTATTTAACTATATATTTTTCGTTTTACTGCGCAATTTTTTCTTGGCATGACAATACCCTGACGGGGAAGGGAAGGCACCCCCGTCCCAGTGCTAAATACGCCAGTGGAGTGGTGGTGAAGTTCACACTGTTTTACTTTCCGATAATAAATCAGCAGTCCGAATAACTCAGTGTTTTTCGAACTTTCTAGACCAAATTTTTTTAGTAAAGCTTTACTGTTATGTTGCAACAATTAATAAGTGTGTTTAGTTTTGTCGTTATTTTCAGATGCCGTGCTGCCAATTCCGTCGGAAGAACCTGTTTGGATTTGCAGAGTGTGTTGTCTCGCCTACGCCGACCAGGATCAATATAAAGCCCATTCACGCTCGCACAATCCGTATATTTCATGTCCGGATTGTTCTCAAATCCTAATTACTCAATCCCAGGTATATATAATTATGTAAATTATAATCTCAGATTCTACTTTTCCAATAGCCTAAGGCAATTATTGCAAAAGTCTGACTTTCTCAACTTTGTCGAAACTACTTAGGTGAACCGAACTGTGAGTCTCATCCAGGTCGAGCAAATGTGACCGAAGCTGTACGAGCATTTACCGAACAACATTCGAACACGTCCAACACTCGAACCAACATCGAACAAGTTTTTTACAAACGGTGGGCATTTCTGCCATGATTGTAGTTTCTCTCATTGGCAGAGGTCTTAGTGTATTGGAAATTGTAAGTTTTTCTGATGCTGTGTACGGGTTGAAAATATCCATAGCGTCAAAATTATTCCTGTGATCTTATAATTTAGGTTTTTACGACATGACGTTCAAGTCTGTTCTATATGTGGCGTCAAAGTTTTCAGTTTTGGTCTCTAAGTTCCCATTTTTCGTTTCGTTCTTGGTTGGCGTGCGAAATTGATGGTGGTGGCTTCTGAATTTCGCTAAAAATTTTATCAGGTGGCATGAACGGTCTGACAACACTGGGCTGCGCCGGAACTTGCCGGAGATCGTGCACTGGGGTGGGGTCCTGGCGTAAACTGGGTGTTGAAATTTAAAATTTAATATTTTCAGCGAGAAACGCGAAAATTGTTGATAAATAGCCACCGAAACGGTGCAAACATGTCCTTACGGAGGTTAAAACCCAACTTTTCATCCAATTTTTGCTGAAATTAATATAATTTAAGGGTTTTTGTAAAAAAAATTTTGTAAATTTTTTAAGTTCTGGGAATGTGTTCAGAGCATAGTGTAACGTAGTGGAGATTGTGTCTTGCAGGAGTGAAATCTCTTACATCATTTACAGCTGCATAAAAACTGAATTGTGCCACAGATTGAGGCCAATATCATTCATATAGATGGAGCGATTTGGGAGATATTTCATTTATTTTGGGTCTTTTGGGCCCTTTTAAAAAGTAGTTGTTTGGACCTTAATGCTGCACCGAAGGGTTATAATGTGAACGGCTTTATATAGAGTTTTATAGAATCTTAATTGCTCTACAAAATGAGCTTGATTTGGTCAAAAAACTGCAAGATGCAGCGAAGAATATGTTCTGTCCGTTTTGTTTGGAGGAGTTGGAACCTGTTTTCGCGTCTGATTAGAGGGCACAAAAAGATATTTTAAGCTTTCAAATGAGGCATTGCCGAATCAATTTGCCCAGAGGTTTTGTGTTACCCCAAAAAACCTAGAAACGGACACCGTTGAAATTTGCCACTGAGAATGCCACTCGTTTCACTCGTTATTCATTGGATAAGAATTTTAGACAGTTTACCTCTTTTTCGCTATTTTTATATGACGAGCAAGGAAAAGGATCCTTTATATTGAGAGCCATACATAGAATGATATTTTGCATGGAGCATATAAATTTTAATTTTGTGCCCCATTTCTAGAATTTGATTCCAGGAGGTCACATCGAAAACGCCTCATCTCATTACTGTTACAATTAGAGGTTGATCATTCAAAAAGTTTACAGCAATAGTACGTAACAGTGGATCACTAGCAGCTAATCATAAAGTCTATTATAGAAGAGCTAATACAAAAATTAGATGCGGACGAGAGGGGGGCTGGCCCCCCATATCGAGCCGCTGACCCTATTGGCCACCCCCTCCCCGAGTGTTTTCCGCTAAATTTCAGCGAAGTCTGGTATTTTTTGCCTATCACAGTCGTAGCATGAAGTAATACTGAAGCAAACATGCACATTTATTTTATACATAGTATACATTTATTTATAGATTATATAAATAATTAGTTTTCCACGATTTACCTCCTTCTCCTCGAACTAGGTCAGTATTAACTCGAGACCTCCACTGTCAGGGGCCCGCCGGAACTGGGAAAATCACATCTCCTATATACATATTTAAACGCTTCCGTATGGGAAGTCCCAAGTTCCGCGAAAAATAGACTTTCATTAACATTTGAAAATATATTAAAAAAATAGGAGATCTTTGACGTGTAAAAATGTAATAAAAACAACCAACAGGATTAACAGTGATTGAAGATTCAGAGCTGTGTTCAGGTTAATCGAAAAGTGCGTAAGTTGTTTTCGGCAGTTTTTGTTTCGTACAAAGTACAAGTGGTGTTCGCAGTAATTTTGATTTTGAGCTGTTTGACTATATATGTTCTAGTTGTCTTAGCGCACACAAATTTCCAACGGTTAAACGACAAATTGAACGCTATGTGGGAATGGAATGTAGTTGTGTATACTTATTTCTGAACGTGACTCATGATATTGTTTCATTCCAGGCCGACGCTCACGCGAAACTCCACTCAACGCGTGCAAAAACGGCCAACGCTGGTCTTGTGTACGGGTGTTGCGACTGCAGCGCGGCTTACCGTACCGAATCTCGGCTCCTCGAGCATTTACAATCGTCCGAACACTGCCGAGCCTCCGGCGGCCCCGTCCGCCTAGTGCATTTGTGCAAACGGTGCGGCTTTGCGTCGACAAGCCGCGCCCGAACTCTTCGTCACGTTGAGTCTGAACATTCGTCAGATGTATTTGCGGCGTCGATCGATCTCGCCGAAACATTGCGCGGCGCAACTGACGCGGACGTACACCGACGTGTGCTTGGGACGATGATTGGCGCTTGTCCGCGGCGCAAGCTGCATTACCAGCCGCGAAGTCCGGACGATGTGGCAGCCGATGTTGCTGCAGCGTCCGGACGCGACAGTAAGCAGCGTCTGCCGGTCGGCGAATGCGTTCATCGTACGTTCATGGCTTACGATGAACCCACGATCGCGTGCCCCGACTGCGGCACGTTCGTGCCGGTAACCAAGTACCTCCTCAGTATGCAACCATCGTCAAGTAATAGTTGTGGTGCGACGTTACCGAGGATTAAATTGAAATTGGTAGATGATCACACAGCTACTGCGACAAATTCTCAGTTACTTGAAGTTGGTCATGACGCTGCTTGCACTGTAGATTCGACAAGTGGTGGTCAAAATCGTAGCGGCGACAGTACTATCCGAATTGGGCGCAGTAAAATGGCTGTCACGTCTACCGCATCCACACCAACACCAACAGCAGCGTCTTATCAGCGCATTAGCAAAGTTGCTGTGAACAATTTGAAGCGGAAAGCCGTGGAGGAAATTGGATCACCATCTATCCGTGGAAATACATCAGCATTAAAGAGTATCGGACTGTATCCAGAAACGACAAGAAACGAGAAGGCGAGACGTGTCGACGCCCTTGAAAGTACAAACTGTGCGCTACCAAACTCACTAACTAATCTTACGCCGCGGTGCATAATAAACACTTCGCAGTGTGGTACATCAACGCCAGCAATTTGTAGAACTGGACAAAAGGATGTGGACAGTAATAGTCGGTTGGCTAGTACGTCTGCAATGTTGGTCTCACGCGAAGTCGACAAAGGTCAGCAGCGTTTGATCACCAGCAGCGACTCAGCGTCCTCATCATCAATAAATGACTTGCATCAGCAAATCTCGCCGGCTCGCAATTTCGCGTCAACACCGAAGAATACTACCGTTATGGTTGCGTCTTCTCAACGGACAGAGGTTTCCGCATCACAAGTCGGTCTCATTGCTGTTTCTCGTGAATCGACAACATCAGCAAAGCAACAAGGCAGTCTTCCTGTTTTATCAACATCGACTTTCGCCCGTTCCGACCACTGTTGTCCGCATTGTCCGATGGAGACATTTCGGTCTGCGGCCGAGCTCAAAGTCCATCGTCTTCGACATTCGAACGATGCACGCGCTTTTTGTCTAGCATGTGGGACAACGTTTGGCGAAGCCGAGGATGGTGCTATGGCCAACCATTTCAACCGTGCTCATGCGACGAAATTGCCAACGGAATACGATTTTTTTTGTCCATCCTCGTCGTGTCCTGCTCGATTTGAATCCTTGCAGGTAAACACACCGTTAACAATTTGCGATATATTTTTTGGACAGGTTATCAAGCAAACTTGATTTACATTGTTAAAACATTTTGCTAGTATCCACACCAAAGCAATTGTTTGATATGTAGGCAAATACAGGGGACTTATCTCAATGGGCTCAAATGCTGAGCAGTGAGCATTCGGAACCATAACTGCAGGTTTCTGCCGGAGTCGGAACCGGAATTGAAGCTGGAATTTGGTTTTATCAGTAAGGCAGAAATAAAGGAAGTATTAATGATTTCTTTGCTTGTTGGGGATGATATTTGACTGGCTAAACGCGTTGGCTTGATTGTTTTAAAACTCCAATGGTTATCGCCGCTAAGGAATGAACAAGAAAACATATGGTAGTAGTAATTTGTTGCAATGTTCTCAGCGGGAAAGGTTAGCATCTCGCTTAAATATATATATAAAATTTTTTACTGTCGTTTTAGTCATTCCTTGATCATAGCCATTCGAATACCAAGTCCCACGAAGCAGGCGCGTCTGAATCCAAATGTCAGACGTGTGGAATTCGATTTTACACGTCAGACGCCCTCTCGGTCCACACCGATCGTCACGGCGGCACCGACAACGCTTTTCCCGAATGCTGTGTCTTTTGTGGGCACTGCTATTCGGACAAAATTGAGCTCGAGGTAAGTTTCACTTTGCAACCTGACATGCATAGCAGACTATGGATTGCTTCAATAGTAGGTACTTAAGCTGAAACCTTCAAAATTTAACATGTCAGCACAAGACGAAATATGAGTATATTACTTTATAAATTACGTTAACACTAGTAGTTTAAGTGAAGAGTATTGCTGGACAGAATTAATTCTACACTTTCGGTGCTGAAAAGTGCCATAGTGGCCCAATCAGACTCTTATATCCAAGCTTATCACTTATCTATTATAAATAACCACCGCCGAGTGCGCTTACTTTTGTGCACCCTTTTTGTGAAGCCATAATTCCGAATTGCTTTAACTAAAATAGACCAGGCGTACATTTTGGTGTTCAGCCATGCACAGTGATTCAATAGCCCTGATCTTGGACTGGTATGGGCGGACAAATCATAAAATATTCGCGTTCCCTGATTTTTCCGGCCACATTTGTTCAACAGCTATCTATCGAGAAGGTACATAGCTACAGTATAGTGAATATCACCATACAAAATGCGCCGCGAATCCGCCACGTTGGTCCACTAGCGCTAGTATATACCGCTTATTGTGCGTTTAGGGAGTCACCATATGCAATTACAGAGAGAATAAAGTGCTCTACAAAATAAGACCAACATATATATACTCAAGTTAAGGCGGTTGCGGAGAGATTGCTATTTCGTATATTTTGGGTCTCGGCCCATTAAAACCCCTTTTGACCCAAATCTAACAGCCCGGAGGAGCGAAGAACAAGCATTAAAGATTTATAGATGCTTCTTTGCTCTAGAAAATAAGCCCAACTGGACTCAGATATCTGGTCCTGTTTGCTGTGATATAATAGATAACATGATTTGCTGGGCACTTTCGTTACCCGACCAGACCCACACCCTTTCTATCCGGTTTTTCGAACGAAAGATGTTGGAATCGAGCTTGGCACCTAACTCAGTGGAGCAAATAGAGATGAAAGCTTTCAAATAAACTATCGCCTAAGCAATCTGCAAAGTCAATGTTGAGTTATGCGTGCCACACTAAAAACCAATAACTGTCATTTTCAAATTTCACCACTGTGGCTTTTAAGAATTGCTCGCTTCGTTGTGGCTTTTAAGAATTGCTCGCTTCGTTCGTTTCACTCAGAGAATTCAATAACTAACGACTTTGTCATTTCTCTTTCAATGTGTGGGTTTGCGCTCATCTCAAATCGCAGTATTCCCAGATATTTTCGCTCCTTCTATTACTACGCCTTATGTTATATACTTAGCCAAATAAATTCTGCAGAACCCCTGTTTTGAAATTTGTAATGAACTAAAGACGTTTTGTATTTTCGTCCAATGCCATGCCCGTTTACACAAATACCTACTCTGATATGTTAGCCGTACAAGATGCTGGTATTAATTACAGCTGCATCCGGGTCCGGGTATTTATGACGAAAATTTCCGGGTGCGGTTATTGGGTTTCAAAAATTCCTGGTCCGGTTATTTTATTTGGCAAGGTCCGTGTAACGGTACTGCCAAAATTAACCCAACGATTTAATGGCGGATTTTAATTCACAACCCTCTGCTTCTAGCGCGCTGGGTTTAATATTCGATGACCTATTATGTTTACTAATAGTCATGCTCGCTAAAAAGTGCCATCTGAGGAGTGATTATAATGTGAAATTAAACGGTGTTCATATATGCGATGGTTATGTTGGAAAATGTAATAGTCGCCGAAAATAGCGGCTACTGACTCTAAGGATCCTCCATTCTAGCTGAGAATCTGGTCAATTAATTTTCAAAATTTGAAAAGTTCGCAAGATGCTACTTCGCCCTAAAGACGCAAGCAGTGTACAACTGTAGTTTTAAATTTTAATATGTGTCACAGACAAAGTTAGTTGTCTTGTACTTACACGTAAAAGGGGACACATGTTGACGAGAAAACTTTCCCAAATATTATTATTACACAGGATTCCAGTTAATCAGTTTCACTTGATGTTAAATTACTATATAATTGACCAACCACTTTAACAGTCCGGGGGGGAATTCATTCCATTAATTTTATGGGAGCTCTTCGCGCTTACCTTAAAGGCAATCATATCTACCGTATCAGAAAAGTAGAACTAGTGCAAGATGTTGAACTAGTAAAAGATACGTTAAAATCTTTTAACGTTAAAACATTTACATGTAAACAATACAACAGAGAGCACGTTTTGGTTAAAGAGGAAGAGATAAAGAAAAACGGTTAAAAATCGCGTCAGAAACGCTGCCAAAACGCTTTTGATGGAGAGAAAAGCGATTTTGAAGCAAATGTTGAAAAAATTTACGAAATTTTTGGCTTCAGAACGGAATTTCAGTTCAAATTTTGAACAAATTTTATGTACTTTAGACCGATTGGAAACAAAAAAATTTGCCAGGGGGTATTAACGGAGGCTACTTGTTTTGTACCAGGGGGAACCGAAAAATTCCAGGCACCTCCCCACCTCCCCAATTTGGATTGCTCAGATTTATCTACGTTGTAGTCCGGGTTCGAGTATTCGTTTTCAAAAATTCCGGATCCGGTTATTTTGTTTTCCAAGTTCCGGATCCCGGTATTTATTTTGAAAAGTTTCAAGTCTAGTTATTATTCTCTGGGGAATATTGCCTTTCTGGCTACTGTGTTCGTATACCAGATTCTTTAAAGTGACCGACCATTAAAAGCCATTAAATGTTGCGCAAATATTTTTAAACCCGCGAACGGTTAGTCCCGGCTTCTTCGCAACAAACGTGACACCACCTAATATACGAATTGCATGTTTGTCTTCAGTTTGGACACCCAGATTTTACGGGTTTAAGGTTTATTGTTGAGCCTGTATTTTCAACTGCATTATCGGCTTCGACTGCTGCACGGCTTTATTTCTGATGCTCTTGACAATTCTATTATATATCCTAAAACAACATTTCTATTAGCGCTATATTAGCCTAGTATCTCGAGGGACATTCGTGTTTATCCAGAAATCAAAATCCATTATTAGCTTAGATCTTGTGCAACCCGCATAGGTTTAGTAGGTTTCTAGCTGAAATTCTGAAAATACATTTGCCGTCCCAGTGTTGTTCATTTTATTCCAAACTGTAACATCGCACAATCGGTTTCTCCAAGTTTGCGGGGGAACGTTCACTTTTCATTTCCCCAACCAAAAAACTGTGCCTCCAGATCGTGCCCCTCGCAAAATTTTGAGCGAATGAAAAAACCAGCCAAACTTTCCGGATTTTATTTATCAGCCTTTTTCGCAGTGGCACTACAAAAACATTAAATTCCTCCGTTATCAACGGTAACTTGAAATCTCCAAGTGAGGAAATTTTGACAGGTCGTGTCCCGTTTAGATTGGGTTTTTGTGTAATTCATTTCTTGCTTGCGCTGTTTTCACGTGAACCCGCCTAGGATTGACGCGTATTTTTATTTATCTACGTATTCTCAAAGTTCAGTTTCGAGCTCATACCATTTGCCAGGATATTTTGAGCTATTTTATCGAAACCGAACTTTCAATGTTAATTATTTCGGGCAGATTATTGATTTGAAATATCATTGTGTATTATTGATTTGTTTTGTAGAATCACAAAGTGCGTCACATGTTCAGTCGGATGCTAATGTGTTGTCAATGCGGTGTTGTGTACAAATCTCGTGACAAAGCAAACGATCATTTTAAAAAGAAACATATCAGCACCGAACAGCTCAGCAATTCCGAGAGCGGTACTCAGAAACGCATCCAGTGTCAGATCTGTCAAACGGATTTCGACAACGAACATTCCGACGAAACAACTGTTCTCGAGCATATGCGTCAAAAGCACGAGGTAAGACTACTTATGTGATAAGGGCTTTTCTCGACTACCTTTCCTTAAACCTCAGTTTGGCAGCATCAACCTCCTGTCTTCCACGCCTAAGTTTTGTGACATTGTACATCAGAGCTGCTTTCTCGGGTTAAACAAACAAAGAGTATGTTTGGGAATCGAAGTAGTCAAAATCGGCCTCGGCGTCATAACTGTGCTCGGATCTGCTTGGGGCGGTCTAAAATAATTAGGGCCAAAATTGTATTTGTACAGTCTACAATTTAGTGAATTTCACGTTTAATTTAGTACTCCATAGGGTGCGATTGGATTTGTTGAACGGAAGACAGATCCTCATCTTATAACATTTTTGCTTTATAGGTGCATGTGGTGCTTCATATATCTCAGCACCGTTAGGAGCTAAGCAGAAAAATTATAGAATTAATTTTTGAATACTGGGTGAATGACTGAAACGAGCAAATCGAAGAATTTTTACTAGCCATGAGTGTGAAATTTGGCAGCCTCCGTTTGTGGGTTTGCAGCCTCTCCTGTGACATGCATAACTCAACTTCTGATAGGCAGGTCACGTCGTGCGATACCTCATTCAAAAGCTTGAAATCTCTATTTGTGCCCTTTAGTTAGACTCAAAACCGATTCCAAATTGTTCCCGCTCAAAATGGGACCCCAAAGAGCCCAGGTAGGGTCCCTAGGGATCCCACCAAAACAAAACACGTTATGGGTCATATCTCGAAAACCAGCGGTGTGATCTGGCCGCATTTACGCTCATTTTGTTCAGAAAGTTTAGTTCTATAAAGTTACGTAGATGTTGCTGTTGCCGAAGCCACGTACGCTGCACGCTTGTGTCAAAATAGCTTTTAAAATGGACTCTTGGGACCCCGAAAACACCAAATTGGCCATATCTTCTCAACCTCTAGAGCGATTCGGCTTCATTGTGTTCAGAAAGCAAAGCTCTATATAGCTGTATACGCTACTTTGCTATTGACCTCATCTGTCGAGCAGGGTTGGGTTAAGATGGGTTGTAAATGGGCCCTTGGGACTCCGAAAATACCAAATTGGCCATATCTCGTCAACCACTTTTCAGCTAAGATTGGGCTCATTTTGTTCAGAATGCAAAGCTCTATATAGCTATTTACGCTGCGTTGCCATTGCCCTCACCCGTCGAGCAGTGTTGTGTTAAGATGGGTTGTAAATGGGCCCTTGGTACCCCGAAAACACCAAATTGGACATATCTCCTTAACCACTCTATCGACTCTGCTAAGATTTGGCTCATTTTGTTCAGAGAACAAAGCTATATATAGCTATATGTGATGCTCTACTATTTGAGTTTTGTTTTGGATCTTCGACTTAAACGAAATGTGAGTATTTTCTTAACTTTATATACAGTAAGACTTGACTTTCATGGCCATAAGACAAGTTCCTAGTGTAAAACTTTGTTACTATCATGCGCTGAATTGCCATAATTACTTGTATAATTGAATAAAACCATCAAATTCCTTTAAATTTCGTCGACCCTAAGTACACAACTGAAAACGCATTACATATTCATGCTGGTCTCTAGATAACTAAACCATTGTGTCCGGTGAACCGAAATACCTGTATATATAGACCATTCTTGACACCCTGTGCACAATAAATATATTACTGAAGAATATAATTGCCTACTCGAATGTTACCTGACTCCGCCGATGAATGGATTTGGAAGGTGCATTCGCAATTGGCTGAACCCAATAAAAAGAGTATCCTAGGCTTCTAGCCACCGTCACTAAGTTTTAATTTTGTGTACGTAGTGACAGCGCTTCTGTCAAACACCTTATATTCTAGCTGCGGCCTGCGGATTAATGTTTGTTGTGGCTTATGGTTTTTAACACAACGGTTAACGGTTGATGTTTTCAGGTTGTAATACTGCGTTTTAGCATTACAAATAGTAGTAATTATTGTTTATGTAATATTCAGAAAACATGAACATATGGATTTATTTGATTACAGGGTTTTCGGATGACTGCGACGACGAACGTGAGTTTACCGAACACTGGGATGTGGAGAGTGAGAGGTCCCCGCCAATTCCCCCAGTGGGTACACTCCAGGTGCTATTAATCACAAGCTGTTCAAATTGTATCTATTTTGTGACAGTTACGGTAGCATATCTTTGGAGGTACGAAAACAAAAAACTATGTGCGCTGTACTTGAAACTCTCAAAAAAATTGCTAAAATCCATCATGGACAGGATCAGACCAGATGAATATTATCTCAACTTCATTAACTAGGCTGTCCGGGGGGCGAGCTCAGGAAACCGACATTTTGAACTTGTAAACTGGTGGACCCGCCGGATTTGTGAGTAGCTAGTAAATCTGTGCGGCGTGTGCACACCGTGGAGTTGTCGAGAACACAGTTTGATACAATTTTCGTAGGAATAGTCATGTTTTAAAGTTGAAATAGACTATGGTCGCTGTTTTTACTGTTTCACTAGGTGGTTGCGTTCAAGATGAAGTCGAAGTTAACACTGGATCACGAGCATGCCAAATTCGTTGGACTAATGTCATGAATGCTCAGAACGACAATAGTTGACGAGGTCAAGAATCCAGGCAATGGACCGCGTCTTGGCCCCATTTTGCCAATGTAATAAGCGTTGTCGTGTGACTCGAACGCGGCTTGATAATCATTTATTTTTGTCGATAGTGGATTGACTGGCGGGTAATAGGGAGTTGTTTTGTTTAACCAACATTTTTTTGTTCGATACCGTGTATTTACTGGTTTCTGTTAATGAGCTGTATCGATTTAGGTATAATTATGACGTTGTCCGGATATCGTCGGCATTATATTGCGCGAACTTTGAACGAATAGTCGGATTGCTTTGTACATTTTAGGTCAAAATAAAAAGTTTTGTGCGCCCATATATCAGTGTTTTGCTATAACGCTCTTTTTAGTGCTATAGATTTCGGGGCCGTTTTTGTCGAACGCTTGGCTATGTCGTTGTCAGAGTCGTGTAATATTTTGTGTCTGAACATTCCGCCTAGGCACTGTATACAAATTTGAGAGGCGAATGCGTCGGCAAATACGCCTAGTCATTGTAGCATTGCCCGGCGTGTTCGCTTCTCAATTCATATATAGTGCCTTATTTTGTTTTGTGATGGGCTTATTTTGATAATGAGCGAGCGCATCGATTTTGTCACAGCAGTCAATTGCTTAAATGCCGGAAACTACGCGTGGTATGGTAGAACCTCCAGGAATGAGCTTTGTTTTACCCCTAAATCAGTGGGGAAACTGTAGTATCGAGATGAAACATTGTTCAGCATGATCCATATGATTTCCAGCTTAGGGTTTCGAAATTATTCTTGAAACGTTGAAGCAACTTTGCAGTATACAACTGCATCCAATTTGTGATTCCGGTTCTTACAATTTTTTGCAGGAAACTTCCTTGAGTCTGGTTCAATATTTGGGCTCTGCGAATAATCCGTTTTCTCTTTGCCATCAAGAGTTATGGGTTGCGGATTCATAAAAAGCTACGCGAGTTCATCATCAAGTGGGAGCAGCTTAAAAACGAAGTTTGAGACATACATCGCTGGACGATTCCTGATATTTACGTTGGGTGTAGTGTCCGTGGCGCGGCGTTTTTTATCAAGGCTGACAATGATTCATAGCCTCTGTCCATTGTATATGCACATTCGTGTCGTAGTTTGTTGTTTGCCGTAACAGTTTTGTTTTGTTTGTTGTTGTGGTGGTCTGTGCTGCTATTTGGCTTTTTTCATTGTGACCAAATAGCTATCTGGTGGGTCGTATCATGAAACTAACGTTTTTGTAAATGTGAATACCTTTGTTCGTCCAGGATTATTAGTTGTCCGGGGAATGAAATTATTAATGTCAATTTTGAGCAGAATTTTAAACTTCATCATGCAACGTCATTGACTATTGTCGTCGGGGCGTCTGCGGTAGTGCCTAGTTGTGTTTTTGAACCCTATTGCCAAAAAATGTTGCAAAACTCTTTTGACTGATGATTTGACTTTAAAATTTTTTCTTGGCTTACATGGCTCGTTAAGTAGAACATTAGTGCTTTCGTTGGCCGTGAGGAAAGGTAAGAGCGACAAAATGATTTTGCCAAAGCATCTGGAATGTAGTTTTAACGAAACGGAATGATTCCTGTAATCCTGTTTGTAGCAAGATTGTGACATCGTTTTCCATTTTTTTCACGAGACGAGGTTAGGTTACATTATGCAGCCCCAGTGAGATGTGATTATTGTGGTGCAGCATGTTACTTCTTTCACTTAGGACTCAGGCTACAGGTGACTTATTGGATTTCGTCACTGCACGACAGCACCGCAGGGGATATCGCGCGGCAGACAATAAATATCACGGAAATCCTTACTAATGTAGTAAGATTTGTGTTCCTGATTTGCCGGCATTACGCTAGGTAACTTTACCAACATTAGCTTGTGTCTTGTTCGGGGAGTTTGGTATTTGTGACAAGAATGGTGTTTGTGTTTACTTACTCATTCTGGTCAGAAAAAGAAGTAAACTAGATTGATACCAAAGTTGTGTTTTCAACTTGATCGCTTGCGGAAGAAAAGTTTGTAGAAATTTGGGAGATTCCATTTTTAGTTGCAATCTTGTTCGTAATATCGGCAACAGTGGCAGTCTCGACCGTCTGCAGGTCATTTTCAACTGAGGACCGTGTGTATGCCAACCCGCGATTGAAAGTGGTCGTGTTTTGAGTGAAAATAGTATCTGTTTTCAATGTTTCAACAGCTTCACTAAATCGCTGCTCTGTCGTTTCTTGTTTATCCGTTTGCTAAATCACTCTATAATTACGTGTGTTTTTGATATATATCTCTTCTGATCTTGGATATGCTTTCGCTTAGATGTATGTTGCTATTACTGAAAAACCGTCAATATTCTGGACATGAATGGTTTCGACGTAAGAGTTTTCATTCATCCATTGGCTGTCCAATTTTTTCCGATGGTTTAATCTTTGCATCGATGAATCGTTTTAGTTTTCTATGAAAGTTCAGCGTTCTACCTAACGTGCAGCGCCGGCAGCTATTGTAATGATTGCGATTTTTGGGAGACGTACCCAGGTTGTTTAGCGTTGCTTAGTTGCATGGCGTCGCTGCGTAATTGTAAAATATGAACATTTGGAACTTGTAGACTTTACATTGGAGGCGTTGCGATCGCCGTAGTGTTGGCAGCGGCCGGCCGTTAGGCCTAGCTGGTCAACGAAAAATCGGTCCAGTGCCCAACACTACTAAGGTTTAGCCTAAGCCTTAGGTGAAGCCTAAGTCGTTAACCCGTCAACCGATTACGCTGGTTTTACCACCATTCGACTCAGGTCGTCACTGCATTCGAATGGTATATAAAACATATAAGTGTTTGCTTATCATGCAATCATAAGTTCACAATTTTTGAAATAATCTGTAGGGTATAATACCCAGATTACAGATTACACCAATAATTGGTGTAATGTATGGCAATCTGTTTTAAAAACAGATAAAATTGGACTTGCAATAGGAATGTGGATTGTCGGGATGCTTTTGAACGTGACCGCTAACTGAAAATGTATTTGGTCATACCATATTTATGAAACATAAAAATGCAACATTTGCTTTATGCGCTCATTCCGTAAGGATTATAGGCCACCAAGAATGGCCACTATAGCCTTTGTTCTAAAATGTAATATGTTTTTGAGGCTGTTTGGCATAGACTAAGTATTTGTTGTTATACTGCAATAATAACTGCAGCATAAAGAGTATTGTGGTTTTACACGTAACTGTGTAGTGGATGACTACGTTTGCATAATCAGCACGGTACAATGGCGATTTTTCAAAAAAGATCCCATAAAAATTTAGCAAAATTATTTTACAGATGTCCGCCGGTTGTACTGTTGGATATCAGGCGAAAAAGTCGCTGACCGGTCGTTTTTCAGACTTGCCGGGTAGCCGGGCAAAATTTTACGGCTGGCCGGCCAACGCAAAATCCTGCCGGTGCCCAACACCAGATCCCCGTGGGTAACAATTTGCGCGAGTGCTAGCTCGTTTGGTCAGGAGGGTTTTAGAGATCTGGTCACTAATTTTAACCAGCTCAGTGGTTTGCGTATGTTGCTGGCAATCCTTTAACCTGGCTTGGATTTAGTTAGGCGCGGTATACACAATACATATGCAATCTAGATAAAAAAATCCGTTCCTAACGGTGACATGAACTATTTTGGAGCATGAATGGTACTCGAGTTCCGACTTAAATGTTATAAAGATTTGTACGCTTCAGATCAGCACTACCTACAGGGAGTCGGACGGGGAAAATTTCTGCCCTTTTCAGGTATTTCAAATAAAATGAAAATTTCACTTGTGACAGCTCTTTGAATCGTAGTAAAATCAGTCCGTTTATGTACATATTTTACGATATGGATTGTTTTCTTTTCATGTTATTTTTCTGTTTTTATATGTTTCTGCATAATTCCTGGAATTGGTAACTATGGTTTTATCCAGTCATTGCGATGGTGTATAATAGAGTTATTGTCTTTTGTTGATTTTGTGATAATGATTCCAGTGTTGTCTGACGAAGTCGATATTTTGGTTACACTGGCGTTGTATTTCATTTTTTCAGTACCTGGAATAGCCATAGCTCGCCAGATTAAAGATTCAAGATGTGAAAAGACAATTGCTTAACTTTATCTTTTCGGCTGAGATATTGTAATCAACTGAAAATGCAAACGGATAGTTAATGTAGCTGAAGCGTGGCGTGGGCACACATTGACCCAGTCTTGTACAGCTCTGGATACCTGCAGGGTAACGAAACTGCCTTGCCCCGCGGATCGCCCCGTTCCACTTGACTGTGGTGCGCACTTCGACAGCGGCGCTGTATTTAATACTGTTACAAGCTAGTTTTTATGTTGATAGCAATCGTTTTTTGCTAAAATTTTAATGAAGCTGCACCAAAGCGCTATCTGTTTTTCTGGAAGCGTTTCGATTTAGCCGCAGATAACGAGGAACGGCACTGTTTGATGTCATTTATTTGCGACGACACTGATGACTACAATGATTTGTATGAAGCATTAACATTTATGTTCCATCCATTTTAAGCGTTGTTGCTAATTAAAATCGCGTTGTTAAGTGATCCTCAGAGCGATTAGTTGGAACGGCTTCTTGTCGCGAATATGGTATGGTTTTTTCAACATGTAAATTTGACCAATCTTTTGTAGCTATCGGAAGTTGAATGGCTCAGATGAGGGCTGTTTTTTTTGATAAAAAAGCAGGGCTACCAAAACGGCTTATTAAATTTGGATTTCAGACGCATTCGATTTATCTCGACTACTGCCCAGAATTTATAGTTGTTTCAGATCACAACAAACATGCTATTTTGTAACTGCTTTTTGTTATTTATCTCAGGTGGTATCCCAACCCGTACTGTGACGGTTACGTTATGCGTCATTTGCCTTAAGATGTGTGCACCTAGGGCCGGATTCTGTCACAGAGCCAATTCCGGCTAGTGACAAAACAGCCACATTCGGCCTTTCATAAATAAAATAAATGGCTAAGCTATGTTTGTACATTCCGGGACTAGCTATGTCTCAGGGTTTGGTAGCCTGGGGGGGCTACTGAGAAAGTATTTATTACTTCAGTTTAGCACGTTGTATTACATCGAATATATTTAGCTCTAGGTCCAAATAAGGCGACTGTATGTAACAACCTTCGCGTGTTGTTATGCATCACTTACCTTAAGATGTGCACCTAGGGTAGGGTCGGATTCTGTCATAGCCAATCCGGCTCGTGACAAAATCGCACAGCAAAATGCGGCCCTTCATAAATAAAATAACTAGCTATGCTGTGCTAGTATGTTTGTACGGGCCGGGAGTGGCTATGTCTCAAGGTTTGATGGACGGGACGAGCTACTGAAGACATAGTTATTATGCGAGATTCACGTTATAATGTCCCCACCTCTTGGAACTTAAGTACCCCACACAGTGGCAGGCACACCCTAGACTACAGGGTGTCTTAGACACCCCTGTGTTTTTAAATAAAGTTTCAAATAAATTTCAAACAAAGTTAGCTAATAGTTTGGCTTATTTCAGACGGTGTCAATGAACCGTCGTTGCTTTTTCGTTTTCCTGAGGGTTTCCGCCACCCCGTGGGGTCATTTTACATAGGGCCTACAGGATACCCTAGAAACACCGCATTGGCAAGCACAAAACACCGAAATACTACATTGCCAAAATGAGGTATCTGATGGTGTGTCCGACACCCTCATATTTTGTTATATGGCGTGGGTGTCACTGTCACCGTCTTTGCAGTATAGTTTACACTACAGGGGGACAAAAGTTCCAACTGTTGGGGACATTATAACGTGAATCCCGCATTACATTCAGTTTGGCAGATTGTGTTACAACGCAAATATTTAGCTCTACGCCCAAAAAGGCAAGATTAGTAGTAATTAAAAGCAAAGCGTGTAAATTCAGGCAAAATAAATCAGTAAATATCGCTATTTTCAAAAATTTTGTTTAAGCGCATTTTACAAGTCAACCTAGTAGCTATGTAAAACATGCTTTTTCATGCATGAAAATTGTGCTATTGTAACTGGGAGGATGTTTTACGTATATATGATCGTAACTGTCTTCAATTTCCATTTTTTAGCGATCCTTCATTGTCGTCATATATTTGTGGCTTTTAGAGCCCATTCCGGCCCTTGCGACAATTTATCAGCCATACTTTACTATTTAGCTAAATATATTTGTATGGTCGGCTCGGCCCAAAAAATATCACATTTGCTGACCCCGGTTAGCCAAGCATGGCTTTAGAGCCGCGGCAGACTGTGACAAAATCCGGCCCTGCTGCACACAAGGAAAATGACGCATTATGTCCAGCTGTTTAGATCTCGTTCTATAGTCGTGACCATTTTACTATATAGACAGGGTTACAACCATTCCGTAAATATATTTCCGAAGGTGTGCGACACACCCTTAGGTACAAAGTTATTTGTTTACGGCGTCATACACACCCTTAGCTAACGAAATGGCGCGATACGCAGTAATCGACACTGTCTAACTAATGTCATGTGTTAGTTGTATTGTGTAATTTCTTTAAGATCTCGATATTTGCG
>JASANE010028728.1:0-10062 GCA_030248225.1 Trileptium ribeirensis | reverse complement strand
ATGTGGTTCTTCGTTTCGTTACGTATTGCCCGCTTGCGCCGACTTGGAGGCGACCCACCGCACAAGCTTGTTAGTTTATCGGATAGCTCATCATCGTTGTCATCATCATCACAATGGTACTAGTGTAGTTTGATTACCATCCTAAGCTAACGAACCATGCGTTAAAGGCACCACAAAGCAGTAACCTTATGCGCTTTCTTTCCACAAGTTGATTTACGTAAAATACATAACTATATAATACGAATCTATGAATATATACCTTATTTTTCAGGGTACGGCAGCTGGGGAAAAAGTTGATTCAGATTGCTAAAATTTGGTTTGACAATGGTCCTGGGGTGACGATGCCTTTTAGATCATCGGCACTGATCTTAGAGTGATTAAATTTTCGTACAGATAATACTAAACCAGCGCTCGAAACAAGCCTTGTAACCAACAAAAATTTTATTCCGTTCCTTGGTTTCAGCCTAGTTTCTGAGCTTCCTATCATAACGGTGGGGCAAAGTTAAAATTTTGAATTTCTCAAAATTTTGCCACTCTTTCTCTGTGAAAATTTGATTGGACTTAACCTGTATTTTCTATTTCTGAGGACCGGGCCACCGGTTCTTTAAAAATTTATCCGTCCAGCCAAGACCCAAAATCGCATCTCGCGATGTTGCTAAGTTTTGTACACAAAAATGATGCTGCTCGCAAGGAGAAATATCAACTGCGGTAAAGTTGATATTTCTATCGCAGCAGCCGCGTATCGGAGCTTCGAGTCTCCGATACCGTTGTGCTCCATTGATGACAACTACCTATGCAGAGGAAAGAAAGAGACTCCGAGCTGAAAATATAAAGTTGAACCTAAAATATGATGTAAAACTAAACGTATCTAGCTTAACATTGCTGTGCCAATTTGTGTGCAAACTTGAACGGCTTTTGTGCTGCTCGATTTTAAATTCGTTGTATTTTTGAGCGGGTGATGTAGCTTAAACAGAAGGCCTAACGGGCCTCTATTTGTAAAACAAAAATCGTCAATATTCCTGGAAGGAATTATGAGTTATAAGCGATTGAAATTTTAGGTGAGAGCGAGCTCCTTTTGGGTCACCGGACAAACGAACCCGGTTGAGTTCGTTCAACCTTAAGCTCTCGTTTGAAACAGCAAAGTTGTTTGCACAGCTCAGTAAAATTTACGCAAAATTCCTGGAAGAATCTTAAAATATGTTAAATTTGACTCATATTGGGGCTTCCAACTTTCAAGTCAGCGCGCCCATGAATCCGATGACACATAGATGAATTTTATAATCGTATTTGATAATAGGAGCCCCTGATTGGAATCTGGTAAACTTTTAACAAAATTCCTGGAGTAACTTTTGTGTTATGATAAATGTTAGCTGATGCGCTAGAGTGGAATGATTCACTTTCAAATTTGTGGGCTAATGGACCCGACTGAATATTATTTCATGGCTTTAGTCATAGGCATGTCCCTACCTATGATGCAATAAAATTTCAGCAAAATTCCTGGAGGGAAATTTGCTAGAGTTACATCCTGGCCCGGGTCCGGGAATTCCGGTTATTACTAGTATTTCTGACGAAAATTTCCGGGTCCGGGTCTATGTCCTGGTACTGCCAAAAATGCCCAGACTGCTAATCTGCTAATGCCGATTTAATGGGTGGATTTTCATTCAAATCCCTCTGGTTTTAGCTCGCTCGATTTAATATCCAGAGATATATTATGTTCACTAATAGTTATTCTCGTCAAAAAGAACAATATGATGACTGATTATACCATGAACATAAATGGTGTTCAGATATGCGATGGTTATGTTGGAAAATGTAATAGTCGCCGAAAATAGCCGCTAGTAACTCCAAGGAACCTCCATTCTAACTGAGAATCTGGTCAAAAAAATTATTTTCAAAACGCTGCTATCTCGCGCTGAAGACAAGCTGTAGCCGTAACTTTTAATATGAGCCACATACAAACTTAGTTGAATTGTACTTACCCGTAAAAGGTGACACAATTTTACCACGTTGACGAGAAAATTTCCCAATTATTATTATTACAGAGGATTCAAGTTAAATGACTTGCACCTGATGTTAAATTATTATATAATTGACCAGCCACTTTAAAGTTCGAGGGGGGAAAATTCGTATGATTTTTAATGTGAGCCCTTCGATCTTGCCTCAAAGCCAATCCTATCTACCGTATCAAAAAAGTAGAACTAGTGTAGATGTTGAACTAGTAGAAGATACGTTAAACGTCAAGCATTTCTAAACACGACAACAGAGAGCACGTTGTGGTTAAGTGTTGAATTGTTGAATTCAAATGTTTCAGTTGATACCCCAGCAAAGCGCCATTATAGATAAGGCAATCTGAGAAATGATCGCTATAAACTACGAGTCTTTTCGAGTTACATATAGATTACCAGCCATATCGTTATATATAACATGTATACGTATGTATAAAACTATAATACATATGTATGTATATTTATCATTTATCTGCGGTGTCCGGTCCGCGTGAGGCTCCAGGTATATATTGGTTTTCAGAAATGTCTGGTCTGGCTCCGGTGATTCGTTTTCAAAATTCCGGGTCCAGTTATCATATTTTGCAAAGTCCGGGTCCGGTTCCGGGTATTAATTTTGAAAAGTTGGAACCCTAAACTTTGCACAAGGTAAGTTTATCTGTCCCCAGTTCCTATTGGCAAAGGTTCATGGCGGAACTTCGTGAAAGAATAAAGACATTAAAGTGCATACGTAAAACTATGCAATTATGGTCGGAATAGAAAAACTGGCTAAGGATGGTACGCTTTCTTCTAAATATATCAAGAAAGGTTTTGTTTAACCTTAATCGGCTTAATTTTTAAGTTCCAATTACTAAGTCAACTCAAAAATTATGTAAAATTGTTGTTCGCGAGTGTCGCGGCGAGTTTGTCTAAACTCAAGACTGAAGGTGTTCAGAATGACTTCGAGCAGAGTGACTTTTCAGTGTTCGCTCGCCCAAGGTCACTGGTCTGCGGGATAAGCTAGGACCACTGGGGTCACCATGTGAAGAGGTGCAGATATGCAGGGGCATCGTACTACAGACAATTCGGTTCAACTAACTATCACTATTCGCTACTCAGTATCAACGATCTTCTCTATAAGTTCGAGTCTTTCTGACATTGGTGTCACTCCACTCTTCAAAACTGTGCTCCTGTCCACACATACGGATGTCGATCCTGTTAGAACCTTCGTCCATCGCTTGTCCATCCACTCATAAAACCAAAACCTAACGCGAAAACCAGTAAAACACCATACTCAACATAATTAAACTAAAGCATCGAACCCATACTGTAAAACCGACCGCACGACCTGCTGCCAAAATGCTAAACTCAGTCGGGACGTCTATCCAAGGCTGTCTTTCCAGTCTCCGACCATTGGAAGATAATTTAATTCAGACCGGAGTTCGGGTCTTTTCTGAAATTAGCCAATAAAATTTGATTTGGGACTGCTACCGTAAACCGGTAGCAGTCACAGTCCAAAGGACATTCCTTCGGAAATTGATTTATGGGGACATTAAAACTGTCTGGGGACGCCAAATTTTGGCAGAACCCAGACGTTAAATGCCGCAAAATCGTTTCTTTTCGAGACGATTTGTCCTACCTTCGTAAACGGCTTAAATCTCCAACCGTGCGCGTGCCAACTTTCCGCCTTGTCATAATTAAATCATTAAGACCTAAATTAATCTCTTTTTAATTTTATTAAACTTAATTTTCATATTAATTTTATATTTACTAACTAATACGGAGTATTTCATAAGTAACTTTTCCTGTCTGTGGCTTAATCGCTCAACAACCACAGCGCGATTCAAAATAATAATTTTGATGGCAAATAAACAATTACTCCACTTCAGTGCACAAAACATTAATTATCACCTAAAGGAGCAACATCGAGCCATTCAGCTGAAAGATTTCCTTAAGTCGATAACGCACAGATCGGCAAACTTTTTGAGCAGCTTTGGCTTCATAATGGTCAGTTCTTCAGCGACATAGTCTTTGATTTGTTCAATTGTCTTTTGTCGTCGGCTGTAGACTTTCTGCATCGATACGTCCCAGAGAAAGCAATCCGGCGCTGTCAAATCAAACGAGCGTGTGGGCCATTTAATAGGGCCACGTCTTCCGATCCAACGATCAGCGAAGTTTTCATCAAGCCACTCTCGAAACCGTTTTGCGTAATGAGCCACAGCAACGTCCTGTTGAAAGAAGAATTCATCACTACTGGGAAACTGCATAAAAGCCGGCGGGAACTGCTGGTTCAACATTGCCAGATAATTGTCCCCAGTCACAGTATCACCAAAGAATGGTCCGATTAATCGCTCAGAATGCATGCTGAACCAAACCGTGGTCCCAGCAGCGTGCTGTTGATGCTCATGCGCAACTAAATTTAAAATAACCCCGCTGACCATCCTATTTTATTTTTGTAAAAATATTCATTGCCGAAAATTTTCTAGTTGGTCAGAAAATGCTACTTTTTATTCGCAAATATAAAATAAATTCGAGAACTGTATTTTGTCGGATTTGTATTAACTAGGGGCTTGTTCGCGAACAGTAATTGATAAATAATATGACCTTCCCGTTTTGACGTCACAGTTACATCAAATTTGTTCGCGAACAGAGGCAAATCCTGTTTCAAGGCTACGAATTGTTACAGAATTGTCATAATCCGAAAGAGAACCTTTAAGTCTGCGCTAGCAGTGAATCGAATCGAATATCATATTTGTTCCGTAACAATGGATGTGGATTCGACTTCGGGAATTGCAAAATAGGCTGGTTAGCGGGGTAAGTTTAGTCGCGCATCAATACTTTCGTGAGGATTTTCACATCCCCAATAACGAAGGTTGTGACGATTAACGTGTCCGTTCTGCTTAAAAGTGCAATCGTCACACGAAATAACCCGATCTGCGAGCTCTGAGTCCTCATCCAGTTTGCTCAACCAGGATTCTACAAATTCAATTCTACGATCAAAATCGTCTTCGTTCCACTGTTGCACCAGCTGTGGAATAAATGGCTTTAGCCGTAAACCTTTGATAATACGGTAGCTTGTGGTTTTTTATAGCCAAGTTTCAATCGATAGGCATTTGAGTGATTTGTGTGGCGACTGCACTATATTTCAACCCACGCAACATTCTCCTCCGTAGCGGCCGATTTAAGTCGTCCAGAGCGTGGCAGGTCCGACACAGACTCGGTAATATCAAATTTACTATTCAGTGATCTAATAGCTGGTCTGGAAGGTGGAGCAGAGTCGGGATAATGGCGCCATGATCTGACTACGTCACCAGCACTGTTGGATTTAGAATATAATCGAATAGCTACGATTCTGCCATTCATTAAGCGGTAAATGATATTGCGCCATTATCGTATTAATAATTAAGTACGATATAGATCTAAACCATGATAAAATAATTTGAATTAGTCAACTGATTCCAAAGTTATGTAGTTTCAAAGTGGGAAACTTACTTATGGGACACCCTGTATATTAATGTTATCTATATTAAATATGGTAAATGCATTAGTTTATTATTAAATCCCCTCCAGACAGATATATAAATAAGCCTATATTTATGTATTAAATGGTATTGCTTTTTATTTTTTTAAAAATAATTTCCTATAACTATATTATTATTACATTTATAATAAATATTTAATTAATATATATAATTTTCCTATGTAATATATAGTGGCTTAACTATTTTTTTCAGTCCCGCTTGAGACATATATAACCTTATATCGACTTATAAATTTGTATTATTTTATTCTAGATATATATATAGTAAGTTAACTAAACCTAACTAAAACGTTTACTTAATATATAAAATTACTAATAAATTATAAACACATCCGCCAGACGGCAGATACAGTACGTATATAAACTTAATATTAAAATTATTAACTAACTTTATTTACTTCATAAATATCTACATATATAAATAAATTTAATATTAAATAAATTTATTGTCCTTAGAAACTGATAAACATATAATATACTTATACATCGGGAGCCGATGTCTGTGTAAACAAGACGTCAAAAAGTTAACAATCACGGGGCCGAGGATACAAAAATGGGGTTCCGATCCCTCAATCATCTTCGAGAACCCAAACAGGTCTCAAATTCGGTTTGGCTTCTTCAGCCGAACAATTTGATATTTGAAATTTGATATTCGTCGACACGTCAAGTTTCAGACCAAAAAGAGAAACCGGGCTCTTGTGCGAGCCCATCTGAATTTACAATAAAACAGACAGATTGTAGGGGCTTCTGCAATTTTGTGATGTTTTTATGGAGTGAGAGCCATATTTTTGTGTCGGATTTAGGGCGGGAAACACAACGATGGGTAACATGCCCATCGAGAAAATTCTCCAAATTTTCATGGGGTTACTGTACCCAAGGTGGGTACAGCGGGATCATCCCGGACTCAAATGCAACCCTATTGTTCAGGGAACCAAAATATACTATTTATATATTGAAATCTACAATAATTGTTAAAGTAACTAGTTAACTTTAATTAAATCGTATATCCAATTTTCTAATCCTAATTATCCTTTAATAAGTGCGTGGATTAACTAATAATTTTAGAAATTTAATTCATTTGCTGTTCGCTTCGGCCGATAGCCACAAATTTTTGGGGTCCTCATGTGTGAGGACAGTCATGACTAGGTTCTCCCACAGACCAAATTTTCCTACCGAAAAGTGTTTGTTTTCTTAATCCAATCGCGCGGGATAATGCCACTTTCTTACTACATCGGACGACTAATTCGAAGTCGCAGCCTCATTCAGCAAATTGGGGGCCCAGAAAGGTAAGGTACCCCAAGATACCTCACCAAACTCGCCCAATCACTTCCATATAGTGTAATAAATCGACGTGCCGCTGCTGCATTACGCACTTCCCAGACGTAATGCCCATACGACCCCGGCTATCGTGACTTCAAGGGCGGACCTGATGGGTTTCCATTGCTCGAATTTCCTTTCCCACGCGAGTCAGGCCCAAGAAATGACGGAACTTAGCAAGCCGCAGGAGCGCTTCACAGGATGTGTTCTGATCCTGCCGGACGGGTTGCCCTCGTAGTCTACGAGGTACTACCTTTGAGGTCCCCAGGGAGGTCGGCTCCGTCACCTGCTCACAGGCCAAAGAGACCGTACCGCTATTCCCTATCCACGTCCAACCCGGGAAGTGTAAAATTTTAGGTATTTGTTTTAACTTTCTCGAAACGGTTAATTCATTTTAGCTTAGCCAGTGGCCCCCACTAGGGGCCGACAAATCCCTAGACGTTTAACGTCGGATCCGCGCGTACCTAATTCTCCTATGCCGGGCGCTCAGCGTGAGTTTATAAATCTTTCTGTGTGTGAGTCGCGCCAATCGTACCTTTACAACAACAATAATTAACAAAATCATCTGTAATCGGCGAGTCACGCTGAGGTTTGCTTCTTCGATGCGCGTGTCAAACCTGAACGTGGGTCGTCGATTTGGGGTGACGGATTTCAAACCCCTTCAGTTCCTATCGCTACTACGGGTCAACAAAACACTTGCACGAACTGGGTTTTCATTGAGCATTTATTGATGAGTTGCACAAGAATTTATGGGTACACGGACCGATACATATTGTACGGGCAAATACAATAAGCGTTATGTCACAATTATGGCACGCTAAGACAAAATGAGCAGAGCATCAATCGGGGCGGGTTGCGGAGTCGTCGCCTTTTTCACTGAACTCTCACAGCTGGGTCAAATCACGGCATGTACTGTGAAGCCTTATATCATGACAGCTGTGCTTACCTTACTCATGAAAAATTTGGTGGGTCAGATTAAAATCAGTACCGGTAGGTGCTATGGTTAGTTTTCGATAAAATAAAGGCGCCATCGAACTAACTATTTGCTCGGTACTACGCTTGCTTACAGGAAGGGAACTCCGACACAACACTAGGTTCGGGTAAGCGGAAGGCGGAAACGAGGCGGGGTATACGGGGTTGAGCGTGCAACGGGACGTTTGCGAGACTACATCTGGCTCATTCGAATCACAAAGCTATGGTACATGATAATCGGTTACTTATGCTCGCAGTTAGTAGCGACGAGGTTAGTTTATGACAACGTAGTACAACAATGGATACAACAATGCTGAAGGATACCATAACAAGATTATGATTTATTCCTCGGCACGACTCCTGATTTCTTTTCTGAAGGTGCGACAACGGTATAAGATTTTGAATTCTTTATCCTACTCGCATACATACATACGTATTTAGAGTGACCCTGCGAAATTTGTAATGGAGCTTCTAAATAGGCTGACTAATTTTGATATTTATTTTCTATGCAATTACTTTGCAAACACAATGGAATTGAGACCTTAACCTTTGATCCAGGGCATTACAAAAACAGACGTTCCAAATACACAAACTCGAGATGTGACAACAAAAAAAGGAACGATTGGGCGGGCTTGTCTTTCGAACAGCTTGCGGGTCCCGGTAGACTAAGCTTGGGACTAAATTTCGTGCTTTCCCTAGTACCAAGTTTGGTGCAGTCTACTATGCGGGTTGTACCTATGGTTTTAACTGAAGCGCGCAACATGAGTGGCGAGGCCTTGTAGACTATCGGCATTACTCTAATCGGTGCGAAAACCTAAGTTATTCTGACTTGAAAACGTTCAAGACGGGCTTTATTTGGTACTAGAATTTAACTACTATTTCAAGCAACTTATGCTCGACAAAACGAGGCAGTAAACGAAGGCCCCGGTTGTTAGGACAACCGTGGCAAAGTTTCTAGCTTAATCCTACTCGATTGGTCTCCTTAAATAGTTCGGCTCGCAATTTTCGGGCTAAACTTTTGAGCACAATTGGATTGCGTTGGGGGGAATCTTTTGACTTCCAATAACTCTTCGATTTGCCTGTGTTTCTCGGTGCCATATTGCACAGGGGGTAGACTCGATCTTACGTATCGATTTTCCAGGACCGGGTCAACGGTCCTCACAAAAATGGTCCGTCGGGCTGACGCCCGATAGACTCGATGTCGCATTTAGCGACTTCGATAACCTTGAAATTTGAGAGACTTTCGTTGGTAATGTAATTTATCAACACTAGGGAAGATAATATTTTCCCTTGCCTAACCAAAATATGTGGAAAAGCGAGACCAAAACAGACTTACGGAAATGACATAATTCGTGAAATTTTAAGTTGCAAACCCAGCGACTGTTGTGCAGGACGGATTTACATCGCCTATAACTTTTGAACGGGCCACGGCTTTGCCGGGCTCAATAGCTTACACAAAAGGCCTAAAGGGCCTTTATATACGCGCGAAAAATCGTTACAATTCCTCGGGGAAATTTCAAGTTATTAACGTGTAAATTTCGGGTAAGGATGGACCCCTGGCGGGCCGCCGGGTTTGAAATTCCAACATAGTAAAGTTAAATGTCGTGATGATCCTTAAAAGTAGACATACTTATGGAGAAACTGCGAGAGTTTCACCAAGATTCCCGGAGGGAAGCCTGAGATAATTAAGTTTTAATCATGTATCCACATTCTTGACAGGGTCAGGCCACTTCCAGGCCATCGGGTTTGTGATTCAGATTCCCCAATGTTGGGTTTCAGCGTGGTGTCCAATAGCGGACATCCCTACGAAGAAACAGCGAGAGTTTCAGCGAAATTCCTGGAAAGGTTCTTAAAATATTTTACTCTTAGTCTCGATTTGGCATTTTGGTAGGGTTAGGCTCCTTCAGGGCCGTCGGGTTTGGAGTTCTGACTCGACATCGAGGTGTTTTATAATCCTATTCGTGAGTGAACAGTCCTACGAAGAAACTGCCAAGGTTTCAGCTATATTCCTGGAGTAGATCCTAAGATACTCAAAGTTTCACATTTCGGTGGGAACGGGCCCCTTTAGGGTCGTCGGGTTTGTATTCCCAATGTGATATTTGAACGTGCTAGGTACTAAATCAATAGCTCGGATCCTCGTAAGGATCAGAGTGATATTTCTAACCGAGTATCTGGAGAAATTCTCGAGGTACTTCGACTTTTTTACATGGGCGGGCGGTCTCACTTGCAGGGCGGTAACTCAATATGCTT
>JASANE010028727.1:0-23614 GCA_030248225.1 Trileptium ribeirensis | reverse complement strand
ATATGTTAACGTTGTTCTTCGTTCAGTTCATGCTCAACAACCGGCTGTAAACTCCTTTGGACATACTTCCAATAGCTAGTGATTTTTGTGCCTTTACGAATGATTATTGAATTTTGAGGATTTTGGTAGCAATCATAAGTCTTAAAAGGGTTGGTATTAACAATGTCGAAATGGGCTCAGAATTTTTTTCTTGATGCGAACTGACGCGGTTTTGAGACTTTGATCTCTCTTAGCTCAACATTTAACTCCTATTATCACTGAAAATTCCCTATTTAATTGCTTTACGGTTTAAAGCTTGTAAATTTGCTAACTTTTAGCTTAACCTTATCTAACTCATTATACGACTTCATATTTTATTTGCATATAGGGGTATAAAAGCCCTTGCTTGTATATCCCTTGTTGGCGAACTGCGACCGAACAACCCATCTGTTAAAACCTAAATTTTTAATTCTTTCAATCTCATCAAGCACTTGTTTATTCCACTTCGGCATAAAAATTTATTGGCCCAAGTCTAGATACCGTATTTTTACCCAACGAATCGTTTAGAGCGCGAAATAATATTTTCAAGACTCGCTGGTATTTGGGATCTCGCCACTTGGGTGGTTAGTATCTTATATTGTGTCAACTTTAAGAACAAGTGTCGATTGGAGGCAAGCCTTTTATTATGCATGCATATAATATGTACCATGATATTCTACACATGTTAAATATAACATTAAACATATATGTATAAAAGTTTAGTTTAATGACATCACATGATTAGTTAAATGCAGTTAGTTTGATTTATTTTCTGTTTCTGCGATAGTTTAATTGCTGATTTCACTTTGCATTTTTCACAATATTTATATATTTACTGCTTTAAGCTATTTCTAAGCTGAAGGTATGACATCGACGGTACCTGTGGCGGTTAATATATGTTGGTTTATTATATAGCCATTCTTCCACGTGTATTCTATTTTTGCTTTTTTTGTTTTCTGTTTTCAAAATAACATTAAGAAACGTGGAATATTTACGGTAGTTGGAAATTTGCCTACCGATGCGCTTAGTATACATAATAGATATTAGCAGTTACAAGCGATATACACATTGTCAGTATGCTGCTATTGGCAATTGGAGCCTGCGGCATTTAATTTAGAAGCACTTGGTGATATGCAATCGAATCAACACCAGTCGGTATTCAAAATCACAATTTTGATGCGAATTTGTGCTCTTTGATAATTTTAGGTTCTCAAATACTATAGTTTAAATCTTTAACACTATCAAACAAAGGTTGTTACTCCCCAACTATAGTTGGGTCTTTAGTGCACTAAATTGAACAATATAGTAAATTTTGTGACTGATTGAATTGGATTGGTTGATTGATTTGCTCCATAAAATTTAAACGTGCCGATAAATGTCCAAAAATGGAGCGTAAAAATTTTTTTATTATACTTTGTAAAGGGACAAAGGATACTTTTTTGCTATTGTTTTTGCGAGATAATGCTACAACCTAAATAAGGTTGAAAATTTGAATTTGTGCAAAACATATAAAAGAAAAAAGAAGAAAATATTAAAACAGTAAATATATATAAATATTGTGAAAAATCCAAAGTGAAATCAGCAATTAAACTATCGCAGAAACAGAAAAATAAATCAAACTAACTGCATTTTTCTTCCAATTTAAGTGTGATGTCATTAAACTAAACTTTTATACATATATGTTTAATGTTATATTTAACATGTGTAAAACATACCATGGTACATATTATATGCATGCATAGTAGGCTTGCCTCCAATCGACACTTGTTCTTGAAGTTGACACAATATAGATACTAACCACCCAAGTGGCGAGATACCTAAAATACCAGCGAAACTCCTTGAAAATATTATTGCTCAAACCATTGGTTGGGTAAAAAGATGGGTAACAAGACTTGGGACAATAAATTTTTATACCAAAGTTGGAAAAAAACGAATTGCTTGATGAGATTGAAAGAATTAAAAATTTAGGTTTTAACAGATGGGTTGTTCGGTCGCAGTTTGCCAACAAGGGATATAGAAGCAACAGCTTTTATACCCCTATATGTAAAAGATCGCGTGAATTTGTGCCGGAGTTACATGTGTTAAAATGAAAGTTAGCAAATTTATATGTTGTATAACGTAAAACCATGAAAATAGGGTTTTTCAGTGACAGTAGGTTAAATGTTGAGCTAGGAATCAAAGTTCAAAACCGCGTCAGTTCGCATCAAGAAAAAAATTCTGAGCCCATTCCCACATCGCTCAGACCAACCCTTTAGACTTATGATTGCCACCAAATTTATCATAATTAAATATTGTAAGGCACAAATATCACTAGCTATTGGACATGTTTAAAGGAGTTTACAGCCGGTTGTTGAAAATACAAAGAGTGCATAATATTTTACATAATATGTATAAAATTACTCGGGCCCATGCATTTCTGGCGCAAAACTATGTATGGTGCTACGTGTTTCGTACTGTCGTCTCTGCACTTTATGGGGCGGGGAAGAGTTCAGTCCATCTTCCCCTATTATTTTGTAGTTACAGGCAAACGTCCCCCATACTATACAGTGGTCATTTGCCCCACCCCAAACCCCCCTCCCCAACGATATATTACAGGACAGTGTGGGCGTTAAGATACTGAAAGCCTAGGCACAGCCGTTCAGCTTAAGTTTTCAACTCAAACTAAAATAAATTTCTAAGTTAACTGAATTAACATCTTTGCAATTAAAAACATTACAATTCTGAGCCAAACTAAATATATGTAGGGAACTTATGACCCACCTCTGCGAATCTAGGCATTTATGTCGTTCGGAACGTTTCCGTGGTTCCCTGTTTGTTTGAGAAAATATTGCTTACATATTCAACTTTAATTATTTTTAGCATAATGCGGCGTTCACGTTATAATGTCCCCGTTGTTTGAAACTTTTGGTCCTCTGTAGTCGCAACCATACCGTGTAGACAGTCAGGGTGGCACACATACTATAAATCGATTTCCGAGGGTGTACTACACACCCCTAGCTACTAAATTTTTGCTTTACGGTGTCGTACGCACCCTTACCTACCAATTTGGCGCGAATTAAGTATAACGGACACGGTCGTTAGCTAATCTAAGACACCCTGTTATCAACAGTGTGTTTGACACTGTGTGGTGTACATAGGTTCCAAACGCAGGGGAAATTATAACGTGAACATCGCATAACCCTAAGCCTTGATCAACTTACCTACTAGCGAGCTATTGTGCAATCAAAAATGTCCAGACAAAATTTAAGCAACCGAATCATCACGAAATTCTCCATAAACCCAATAATTTCTTTTAAATGATATATACATACATTTATTATACAGTTCGTGTTGACATTTTATAATATTAATTGTTGCATTATAGACCAATAAACTCGCGCAATTGCAGTTTTATGTATAAACGTAGCCGCTGTATAGAATAGTAGAACGACTGATAATAACATATGGGTCACGAGATATGCGGTATGCCACTTTTATGTATATAATGAAACCACGTCATGGCTGTGACGAAAACTACATTGAGTGATGAATCACTTCTACAGTTTACAACACTCTACGATTTGAAAAGCTTTAACTCATTTACTGTATGTACAAAGCGTTAGCAAGTGACCAATTCGTAAATATCGTTGCATGAGGGTTACCTAAGTCGCCGGCACCTAAAACTTTTCCTGTATTCCCGTAAAGTGAACATGGTACATATTTATGCCCATATCTGTGGTTCTAAAGGTTCAATAATATCTTTGAGTCCGTTTAGGTATATGTTCTTACAAAAATACTTAAATTTAGTTTTTTACGGGATTTAGAGCACAATGTCAATTTACATTGCGGTTACTTTTTTACTTTTTTGATCGTAGGGTATCTTCAGCAGCTACAAGTGTTATTTACGTGGTGACTATTGTAGTAGGGTAAATGGCACACATATTTCTCAAAATACCGTGTAATGATAGAATAATAAGTTTGTAATGACCACAATAATGTCAAAGTTATGCGGATGTTGTGAGTTCTAGGCTCGAAAAAATTAATTGCAAGCAATTTTCAATCTATCAGTTGCTTTAATTTAATCATACATAATTTACAGTAACAGTAATTGACGAAAATATAATCTTGGTTGCTGGAGCTTAACTTATTACTGATTTTAAGAAAGAATAACAAATGACATGTCAGTGCTCGACGCCATGTCTGTATATATTTACAACCTTGAGATAGGTTCGGTATCACAAAAATATTAAAAAGGCTTACTTTTCCAAGCTTTCACTACCGCTAGAACTTTAAAGCCATGTGTGTTCTGCAGCCTAATTATCAGAGCTTTGTGGGCATGGTTTCATCGATGTAAAATATTTTATTTAAGGAGTTTAGTGAGTGGCAGTAGAAGTACCAGCTAACTTTAAGGTAACATGAACATAAATTTAATATGCGCTATGGGGTAGACGATACGTGTGTCACTGGAAAGGAACTGAAATTTGCTAAAATTATGACATAGATTTGGCATAAACCGGAACTGGAAAATTATTAAAAATTACGCTACACAAGGTCCTCGGTTATCTCATGATATCACAAATTAGCGATTTCACCTAGCCTGCAATTTCATACAAGTGATACCGAAAATCCTGAATCGAACTGTTAACAGATTTTAATTTTTAATGATGATTCAACGGTTTTCGCACACCAATGGAAGCTGGTACAGTCAACTGTATGATCATGAGCACACCGAACCGAAGTAGCATTGTATTAAAAGTCATTGCAGTATAATCGGTTAATCCATTCCACACATACACTACTTGCAAATAATATCAAGAA
Organism: Trileptium ribeirensis; assembly: GCA_030248225.1. NCBI lineage: Eukaryota > Metazoa > Nematoda > Enoplea > Enoplida > Thoracostomopsidae > Trileptium > Trileptium ribeirensis. The sequence goes on along the minus strand of JASANE010028727.1, from coordinate 18,799 downwards.
GTTTACATAACGTAAAATATAAAAAGATTATAGAATAGAAGAAATAAGACGAGCGATAGATTTATAAATAATTATCTACACCGAGATCACTAGAACATATCAAGAGAATCATTTTGAGCCATCTGTGAAACAGAACCGACCATCCTTTCCTGCGCTATGACGATTAAAAGTTACATCGTCAATTATTTGCACTAGCTATGTGATCTTAATTAAATGATACAAGGCCGTACTACCTACGGTAGTTGGAAAAACTGATTATGCCTGCGTCTTTTTAAATAAATATTTATTATACCGTCGTAACGAATACTAAATTTATGAAGCAATGTCTTGCCAGCAATGCGTATGGTCATAGGATGGGTTTTGATAATATTTGTGCCTGAGGCGTCGCACCCCCCTAAACGCGAAGTGCCGACCCTCTCCCATCCCAACAGGCAGCTTGATGCCTCCCCGGGGACGCGTCGCAGCCGTTTAATATGCATGCAACCTTGATTTCCACCCTTCAAATTCAATTCAAATTGGAACACCACGACTAATTTGAGTCAACATTTCACAATGCATGTATGTTCTGAGAAAGCCACTATTATATTAAGCACAAATTTGGAGTCAATGAATATTGTAACGCTGTTATACTGATAAGGCCGTGTTCACGACCCGCCCAGTTGATCTATCCGGCGGTTCCGATACGATCCGAACTGAGGTCACATTGTTAGATCCGATACCATCAAATTGTGTAGCTATAGGATACTGAATCTACGCTGATGATATTTTTCTTGACGCGTGATCCGATTTGTATCCGATAAATTTGCGCAATTTCTATCCAATCCAATGCAATGTTGTGAACATTCTCTATACGTACGTTCAAATCTAATGGGAACAATTTGGATGGGATGCCGGACGCAATGTGAGCGCCACCTAATGTCGTAAAAGTGATTTATGCATTAGTCACGATACGTTACTCCTCAAACATGTTGTTTATCGTTTTTAATGCCAGTACTACAAACTAACCTAAATAGCGAGTATTTGAAAAAGAATAAGTAAGCGGTTTAAGTTTTTAAAGGTTACAAGAATATAAAACTGCTACGACAATGAGAACTACGCTGAATGTAACCACTTCACCCTTGGTTTAATTTGCTATCGTTGAACATAGGCTTGCTGTTATAGAGTATCCAGCAGCAAGGATTCCACGATAGCTCAATGCACACATTGCTCAACTGTTTAACGATATAAAAGAGTCAATGCAACATATACAAACGCAACGCACGCCACACGAATAACTCTACGCCTCGCCATCTATCTAGTCTGTGGTTACTGACAACACCGGGCGTTAGACTAAATGGAAAGTCTTCAAGAAATCGGTACTGCCTTTTGCCAGCTTGAAACAGGTTATGGTTTGCAACAACAAATTTTAAAAAGCCAAGCCAAACGCTTCAATGTAATACTAAATATATAACTAAAAGAATGCTGTTGCGACAACAGTTTTCTAATATTATACAGTGTGCACAATATATATGTTGATATGAAAAAAACTTAAAATTAACTCCACATTTCACACTGTGAAAAATATATATTATATACTTTGCTTCGGATAGTTCAGTTTAAAACATAAATTGTAATTTGTACTTATATAAATTTTCTATATGCGCAAAAAACATGCAATAAGTATGTGATTGCAGACAAGACAGTATCGAAATGTAGATACAAAGATAAATTCGTTGCTACATGATTTTCAGGACTCCAATTCAAACTAGATACCGCGCTGATACAATTTGATTATAGAAAAAATCTGATTTTTATATGGCTATGCTGCAGGGCTATGTAAAGCGCTGGTTAAATGAATAAGTTACAAATGAGCTAGTTGCATCATAAAATGTAAAAATATTATCATTTTACTTTTTCGCAAATGTTAATTGGCCTGGAATCATGATTTGGCCCTATAAGACGATTCACAAAACATACGAATCTGTTTAAAGGTTATTGTGAAGATCACGGATGACCGCTAAAAATAAAGGCAAGTTTGAACAACTTATAAAAAGCAGCAAAAATTTGCTTTGCTTATCGTTATTTGATTTTGTCGTTCTCTAAAATAACATTCATTCAATGTAAATGTACTGTAAGGGATGAAACCAGTGTAATATGTATACGTGTACCAAATGTGAAACTAAATGTGCACTGCGAAAATTTTATCAAAATTATTCGAGTTCATAGCGTGAAGGTTCGAAAGTGATATCATTGTAACAAGCCGCTATAAGCACATACGTAGCTCAATCGTAAGCGTAACATCGATCATAAAATTCAATAACAGGCTAGTAGTTTTTACAAGGAAGCGCCGTGCTGTACATCATGTAGGTACTATAAAAGTTTTGGCTAAATGATCGGATGAACTTCATTTTTATAGCAAAATGTAAATGCTTTTGGTCTAAAATGTTATTTTCACACGCATATTTGGTAGTAAAATGAGGATCAGACATAATCCAACGGTATATGTATGCCGCCATAGGACACCTATATAGTCAATTTTTAGTCTAAATTGACCACCATCCATTTTCAAATAATTTATGGTGAAAAGGAAATTTAGAATCAACTTAAATAGGAACAGAGCTACATATCCTTCATTCTTATTTATAGATAATATCGTTGTGAAATCTATTCCATAAGATTTTTTCTTAATGGTATATGCAGTGTGAAAGTTTAAACCAAGTTGCAGCAACCAATTCCAAGCTATAAATGGTAGCAGCATACTCTGCACAGCTTTGGCCCAAAATAGTTGACTTTGTTGCGAAATAGTTGATTTTGACATCACCGTTGCCTCACAAATAGAATTATCCGATCAATAACAATACTGCAAGTATGCAGCTATAAAGCATCTGCGCAACGAAAACGTCAAAATAAGGTTACTCTTTACTAAACTATGGGCGATAACACTGAAGTCCGGGTTGAATTGTTCTGTAAAGTGTGGGTAAACTGCTTACAAACTGAAGAATATATAGACATATGTTTCCAACAGTCGTTTCATGATCTCATTCATATATAAAAATTTTAATTAAGTTTGACCGATCCGCTGCTGTGTAACAGACGCTGTAATAAAAGTTTTTGTCTTAGTCGTGCACAATAGTACAACTGGCAACTATGACACGAAAAAGAAAGTATTGTCATTTAAACGCTAAAATTCTATACCTGGTAACCATTGTTTGCATGGAGCGCCATGTAGTCGATTGCTATCAAAACAATGCCTACAAAGCTATCACACAAGGGAAAAGATCATACTTTTGGTCACAGCCGTCAGGCTATGATATTGTTTCCGGCATGTGCTCAGACATCACATTAGACATCATGGAAAGGCGGAGATGTGTCAATTATACGAACCGCTCAACTAGTTGAATATCTAATCCTACTATAAAATTGCAAGGGTATATATAATTTTTAGTTTCGGACGTTGTCATCGAATTATCTCCAAAACTGAACAGCGATGTAGGGGTGGCGGAACGATTTTATAAGTGGGGTCTACAGACATAATTTGTATTAATAGCCCAGAATGTAATAAAACTCGATAGATATTAACGTTTCTCAATTATTCACTATACTTTCTTTTTCGTGTATAGTTCCAGTTTACTATTTCACGACTAAGACGAAAACTTTTATAAGCATATGCTACACAGACGGATAGTAAACTTAATTAAAATTTATATATGAATGAGATCATGAAACGACTGTGAAACATATGTTATACTCTATTTAACATCACACTTAAAACAATCAGACTATAATAATAAAGAGTATTTGAGGGAATATACTATACTTATATCTTTATCAATCACTCTTTAGACGTATGAAAACACTATGAACAAAGACTATTGCAAAGCTGTAGATATCTCTCATTATACTTGAAAAATTGTTCTCAACTTGTTAAACTTCACACTGCATATACCATTAAGAAAAATCTTATGAATAGATTTCACAACGATATATCTATAAATAAGAATGAAGGATATGTACTCTGTCTATTTAAGTTATTCTAAATCTTCACATAAATATTTGAAAATGATTGAGTTACAAATTAGACTAAAAAATTGACTATATATGCTATGCGGATACATATACGTATTATTCTGATCTATTCTCAAATATCGTTGAAAATAACATTTAGACAAAAGATTAATTTCTATAAAAATGAAGTTCATAGATCATTAGCAAAACTTTTATAGTACCTACATGAAAGAGGGTCGTAAAAACTACTAGCCTGTTATTGAATTTTATGATCGATGTTACGCTTACGATTGAGCTACGTATGTGCTTATAGCGGCTTGTTACAATGATATCACTTTCGAACCTTCACGCTATGAACTCGAATAATTTTGATAAAATTTTCGCAGTGCACATTTAGTTTCACATTTGGTACACGTATACATATTACACTGGTTTCATCCCTTACAGTACATTTACATTGAATGAATGTTATTTAAAGAACGACAAAATCAAATAACGATAAGCAAAGAAATTTTTCTGCTTTTATAAGTTGTCAAACCATTTTTAGCGGTCATCCGTGATCACAATAACCTTAACAATGTATGTTTGGAACGCTATAGGGCCAAATCATGATTCCAGGCCAATTAACATTTGCGAAAAAGTAAAATGATAATATTTTTACATTTTATGATGCAACTAGCTCATTTGTAACTTATTCATTTAACCAGCGCTTTACATAGCCCTGCAGCATAGCCATATAAAAATCAGATTTTTTCTATAATCAAATTGTATCAGCGCGGTATCTAGTTTGAATTGGAGTCCTGAAAATCATGTAGCAACGAAGTTATCTCTTCGTATCTAGATTTCGATACTGTCTTGTCTGCAATCACATACTTATTGCATGTTTTTTGCGCATATAGAAAATTTATATAAGTACAAATTACAATTTATGTTTTAAACTGAACTATCCGAAGCAAAGTATATAATATATATTTTTCACAGTGTGAAATGTGGAGTTAATTTTAAGTTTTTTCATATCAACATATATATTGTGCACACTGTATAATATTAGAAAACTGTTGTCGCAACAGCATTCTTTTGTAGTTATATATTTAGTATTACATTGAAGCGTTTGGCTTGGCTTTTTAAAATTTGTTGTTGCAAACCATAACCTGTTTCAAGCTGGCAAAAGGCAGTACCGATTTCTTGAAGACTTTCCATTTGAAAGCTCTAACGCCCGGTGTTGTCAAGTAACCACAGACTAGATAGATGGCGAGGCGTAGAGTTATTCGTGTGGCGTGCGTTGCGTTTGTAATAGTGTTGCATTGACTCTTTTATATTCGTTAAACAGTTGAGCAATGTGTGCATTGAGCTATCGTGGAATCCTTGCTGCTGGATACTCTATAACAGCAAGCCTATGTTCAACGATAGGACGCAAATTAAACCAAGGGTGAAGTGGTTAACATTCAGCGAAGTTCTCATTGTGTCGTAGCAGTTTTATATTCTTGTAGTCTTTAAGTAACTTAAACCGCTTGACTTATTCTTTTTGCAAAAAATACTCGCTATTTAGGTTAGTTTGTAGTACTGGCATTAAAAACGATAAACAACATGTTTGAGGAGTAACGTATCGTGACTAATGCATAAATCACTTTTACGACATTAGGTGGCGCTCACATTGCGTCCGGTGCTATCCCATCCAAATTGTTCCCATTAGATTTGAACGTACGTATAGAGAATGTTCACAACATTGCATTGGATTGGATAGAAATTGCGCAAATTTATCGGATACAAATCGGATCACGCGTCAAGAAAAATATCATCAGCGTAGATTCAGTATCCTATAGCTACACAATTTGATGGTATCGGATCTAGACAATGTGACCTCAGTTCGGATCGTATCGGAACCGCCGGATAGATCAACTGGGACGGGTCGTGAACACGGCCTTATCAGTATAACAGCGTTACAATATTCATTGACTCCAAATTTGTGCTTAATATAATAGTGGCTTTCTCAGAACATACATGCATTGTGAAATGTTGACTCAAATTAGTCGTGGTGTTCCAATTTGAATTGAATTTGGAAGGTGGAAATCAAGGTTGCATGCATATTAAACGGCTGCGACGCGTCCCCGGGAGGCATCAAGCTGCCTGTTGGGATGGGAGAGGGTCGGCACTTCGCGTTTAGTGGGGTGCGACGCCTCAGGCACAAATATTATCAAAACCCATCCTATGACCATACACGCATTGCTGGCAAGACATTGCTTCATAAATTTAGTATTCGTTACGACGGTATAATAAATATTTATTTAAAAAGACGCAGGCATAATCAGTTTTTCCAACTACCGTAGGTAGTACGGCCTTGTATCATTTAATTAAGATCACATAGCTAGTGCAAATAATTGACGATGTAACTTTTAATCGTCATAGCGCAGGAAAGGATGGTCGGTTCTGTTTCACAGATGGCTCAAAATGATTCTCTTGATATGTTCTAGTGATCTCGGTGTAGATAATTATTTATAAATCTATCGCTCGTCTTATTTCTTCTATTCTATAATCTTTTTATATTTTACGTTATGTAAACTTCTTGATATTATTTGCAAGTAGTGTATGTGTGGAATGGATTAACCGATTATACTGCAATGACTTTTAATACAATGCTACTTCGGTTCGGTGTGCTCATGATCATACAGTTGACTGTACCAGCTTCCATTGGTGTGCGAAAACCGTTGAATCATCATTAAAAATTAAAATCTGTTAACAGTTCGATTCAGGATTTTCGGTATCACTGGTATGAAATTGCAGGCTAGGTGAAATCGCTAATTTGTGATATCATGAGATAACCGAGGACCTTGTGTAGCGTAATTTTTAATAATTTTCCAGTTCCGGTTTATGCCAAATCTATGTCATAATTTTAGCAAATTTCAGTTCCTTTCCAGTGACACACGTATCGTCTACCCCATAGCGCATATTAAATTTATGTTCATGTTACCTTAAAGTTAGCTGGTACTTCTACTGCCACTCACTAAACTCCTTAAATAAAATATTTTACATCGATGAAACCATGCCCACAAAGCTCTGATAATTAGGCTGCAGAACACACATGGCTTTAAAGTTCTAGCGGTAGTGAAAGCTTGGAAAAGTAAGCCTTTTTAATATTTTTGTGATACCGAACCTATCTCAAGGTTGTAAATATATACAGACATGGCGTCGAGCACTGACATGTCATTTGTTATTCTTTCTTAAAATCAGTAATAAGTTAAGCTCCAGCAACCAAGATTATATTTTCGTCAATTACTGTTACTGTAAATTATGTATGATTAAATTAAAGCAACTGATAGATTGAAAATTGCTTGCAATTAATTTTTTCGAGCCTAGAACTCACAACATCCGCATAACTTTGACATTATTGTGGTCATTACAAACTTATTATTCTATCATTACACGGTATTTTGAGAAATATGTGTGCCATTTACCCGTACTACAATAGTCACCACGTAAATAACACTTGTAGCTGCTGAAGATACCCTACGATCAAAAAAGTAAAAAAGTAACCGCAATGTAAATTGACATTGTGCTCTAAATCCCGTAAAAAACTAAATTTAAGTATTTTTGTAAGAACATATACCTAAACGGACTCAAAGATATTATTGAACCTTTAGAACCACAGATATGGGCATAAATATGTACCATGTTCACTTTACGGGAATACAGGAAAGTTTTAGGTGCCGGCGACTTAGGTAACCCTCATGCAACGATATTTACGAATTGGTCACTTGCTAACGCTTTGTACATACAGTAAATGAGTTAAAGCTTTTCAAATCGTAGAGTGTTGTAAACTGTAGAAGTGATTCATCACTCAATGTAGTTTTCGTCACAGCCATGACGTGGTTTCATTATATACATAAAAGTGGCATACCGCATATCTCGTGACCCATATGTTATTATCAGTCGTTCTACTATTCTATACAGCGGCTACGTTTATACATAAAACTGCAATTGCGCGAGTTTATTGGTCTATAATGCAACAATTAATATTATAAAATGTCAACACGAACTGTATAATAAATGTATGTATATATCATTTAAAAGAAATTATTGGGTTTATGGAGAATTTCGTGATGATTCGGTTGCTTAAATTTTGTCTGGACATTTTTGATTGCACAATAGCTCGCTAGTAGGTAAGTTGATCAAGGCTTAGGGTTATGCGATGTTCACGTTATAATTTCCCCTGCGTTTGGAACCTATGTACACCACACAGTGTCAAAAACACTGTAGATAACAGGGTGTCTTAGATTAGCTGACGACCGTGTCCGTTATACTTAATTCGCGCCAAATTGGTAGGTAAGGGTGCGTACGACACCGTAAAGCAAAAATTTAGTAGCTAGGGGTGTGTAGTACACCCTCGGAAATCGATTTATAGTATGTGTGCCACCCTGACTGTCTACACGGTATGGTTGCGACTACAGAGGACCAAAAGTTTCAAATAACGGGGACATTATAACGTGAACGCCGCATTATGCTAAAAATAATTATAGTTGAATATGTAAGCAATATTTTCTCAAACAAACAGGGAACCACGGAAACGTTCCGAACGACATAAATGCCTAGATTCGCAGAGGTGGGTCATAAGTTCCCTACATATATTTAGTTTGGCTCAGAATTGTAATGTTTTTAATTGCAAAGATGTTAATTCAGTTAACTTAGAAATTTATTTTAGTTTGAGTTGAAAACTTAAGCTGAACGGCTGTGCCTAGGCTTTCAGTATCTTAACGCCCACACTGTCCTGTAATATATCGTTGGGGACGGGGGGATGGGGTGGGGCAAATGACCACTGTATAGTATGGGGGACGTTTGCCTGTAACTACAAAATAATAGGGGAAGATGGACTGAACTCTCCCCGCCCCATAAAGTGCAGAGACGACAGTACGAAACACGTAGCACCATACATAGTTTTGCGCCAGAAATGCATGGGCCGAGTAATTTTATACATATTATGTAAAATATTATGCACTCTTTGTATTTTCAACAACCGGCTGTAAACTCCTTTAAACATGTCCAATAGCTAGTGATATTTGTGCCTTACAATATTTAATTATGATAAATTTGGTGGCAATCATAAGTCTAAAGGGTTGGTCTGAGCGATGTGGGAATGGGCTCAGAATTTTTTTCTTGATGCGAACTGACGCGGTTTTGAGACTTTGATTCCTAGCTCAACATTTAACCTATTGTCACTGAAAATCCCTATTTTAATTGCTTTACGGTTTAAAGCTTGTAAATTTGCTAACTTTCATTTTAACGTCTGTAACTCTGGTACAAATTCATGTGTTATTTTGCATATAGGGGTATAAAAGCCCTTGCTTGTATATCCCTTGTTGGCAAACTGCGACCGAACAACCCATCTGTTAAAACCTAAATTTTTAATTCTTTCAATCTCATCAAGCACTTGTTTTTTCCACTTTGGCATAAAAATTTATTGGCCCAAGTCTTGATGCCCATCTTTTTACCCAACCAATGGTTTGAGCAATAATATTTTCAAGGAGTTTCGCTGGTATTTGGGATCTCGCCACTTGGGTGGTTAGTATCTATATTGTGTCAACTTTAAGAACAAGTGTCGATTGGAGGCAAGCCTACTATGCATGCATATAATATGTACCATGATATTCTACACATGTTAAATATAACATTAAACATATATGTATAAAAGTTTAGTTTAATGACATCACATGATTAGTTAAATGCAGTTAGTTTGATTTATTTTCTGTTTCTGCGATAGTTTAATTGCTGATTTCACTTTGCATTTTTCACAATATTTATATATATTTACTGTTTTAATATTTTCTTCTTTTTTCTTTTATATGTTTTGCACAAATTCAATGTTTTCAACCTTATTTAGGTTAGCATTATCTTGCAAAAACAATAGCAAAAAGGTATCCTTTTCCCTTTACAAAGTATAAAATAAATTTTTACGCTCCATTTTGACATTATCGCACGTTTAAATTTTATGGAGCAGAATCAATCAACCAATCAATCAATCAGTCACAAAATTTACTATATTCTTCAATTTAGTGCACTAAAGACCCAACTATAGTTGGGAATTAACAACCTTTGTTTGATAGTGTTAAAGATTTAAACTATAGTATTTGAGAACCTAAAATTATCAAAGAGCACAAATTCGCATCAAAATTGTGACTTTGAATACCCACTGGTGTTGATTCGATTGCATATCACCAGGTGCTTCGTAATTAAATGCCGCAAGCTCCAATTGCAATAGCAGCATACTGAAAATGTGTATATCGCTTGTAACTGCTAATCTATTATGTATACTAAGCGCATCGGTAGGCAAATTTCCAACTACCGTAAATATTCCACGTTATTTAATGTTATTTTGAAAACAGAAAACAAAAAACAAAAATAGAATACACGTGGAAGAATGGCTATATAATAAACCAACATATATTAACCGCCACAGGTACCGTCGATGTCATACCTTCAGCTTAGAAATAGCTTAAAGCAGTAAAAGGCACAACTAGTTTGCCATATTTTCGCTGAAACATAGGTTATGACAACCACATAGGTTGCAACATAATGAGTTATTTGTTTTTCTATAAAGCTGTAGATTTTGTACAAAAATTGCGCATTTGCTCAAATTTAAAGCACTAAACGCCCAACGGTTGTTGCGAATACATGGTCATTTGACTCTTTTAAAACATTTTTTTCATTCTTATAAGTCAGTAACAGACTGGCATGCTCAATTCTGGCGACAATTGGTGATTTTTTTGCATTTTTATCTTAATTGACTGTAGAAGGCTTTAATAGATCTGTAGGTTTTCGGAGTCGCTAAATACAGCTAAATAGTATTTTTATTGTATATAGTTCAATGGGTCTCACGCCTGGATACATGCTGAAAAATTAATAGTATAGTGGGTTATTTTTTCTATAAAGCTGTAGATTTGGTACAAAAAATCCCCATTTTTTCACAAACTTCATTGTACTATTGGCCCCACAGTAGTTAGGAATATTACCAGTGGCCGAGGCTTACAACGGGAAAAGTGCTCGTTAAAGTTCCAGTTTTGTGCAAGTTGTGATTTTTTCATAATTGCGAAACTTTCTGTGTCTGGGATTATTTTTGTTGCCTTCCTCTCTCTGACTCAAAATCACTGCGAAAATATGAAGAATATGTAGTCAGTGAAGAACCGAAAATTATGCAATGTAAATAAAAACTATTTGTATCAGACATAATACAGTATTGAGGAAAAAATTAAAAGAACTGCTGTGAAAATTACTAAACATGACATAGCGTTTTAAGCTATTATATTTCGTGCATGCGGATTTGTTACCAAAGTGGCGTGTTTGGCGTACCACTGCTCATTTCATAATATCCATGAACTACCTGTACTTTAAGATTTAACAAGATTTTTAGTAGAAATACAAAATTTGATTAATAGTTTATGGATTCAAATATAAATTATCTACTTCCATTTATAATGGACACTTAATCAAAAAATAATATTTCAAATTGACGGCCTTACGTAACTTATTAAAATGATGAAATTATAAATGGTGATTGTAGTACGAAATTTTTCCATAACTCAACGATATTGTTATAAACATGCGGATTGTGCCATAGTAGGCCAAAAATTTAATGTGAGACTGTGGAGTAACTTTTATATTAGAGTGTTTTTCCCACAAAAAACTTATAAAATTCTGATTTTTACATTTATCTACATTTTACAAACCTAGTGATAGTGTTCTCGTCTCGTCTAAATTCTACTTCAATCGCTCTATTTATAATTTCTTTTAAAGGTAATACCATGCATTTAATGTGAAATCATTATGTACAAATACGGTCATAAATTGTGGCTCTGGCCAGTCAATGGTGCTAATATAATGAATAAATAAGGTTACTCTGTGAACTTTCTGTGTATTCTCATATCTCTGGTATGGTCGTTATCATCGAGACTGTCGCTTTTCGTTAGCCTTTGCAGCCTCCATCTAGGAGGATATGAAACTGTTGAAGGAACGCGAGATTCTTAAACCTGGGACTGGTTTCAAAGTTTTCAGCGGGACTCTCAACCAGGAGCTAAAATTCACAACAATTCGTGCTAACCAGGATGTTTTCAGTACACTCTCTGATATGTTGGAGATTAACATATATGCAGTGACCTCAACTCACCGAGGGGTTGTTCCCGATCCTATAAACATTATATAACAAGTATTGTTGTAACATATTATTTGTAAATTTGATTCTAAATAGACTAACACCATATTTTTCACATAATTGGTTAACTATTTGTCGAGTACAGGTTAAAAATTCATCGTTCTGAACGGATATATTTGTGAAACTATTCTGTATAATGAACAAGAAAATGGTGTTTTCTTTTAGCCCCCATCCCCAGCCCGATTTGATTAGTTTTACAGATACAGTGCTGATTTTGGTATCAATCGATTCAGTTCGATGAAGCAGTTCATAAAATACTCATTTTGCGAAAAATCCCTGAAAAAAAAACTTTTTTCGATTTTTCGAGGTCCCCTTGGGATCCCAAAAATTTTTTCCTCGGAATATGGTCATGTTGGGTACCCTTCGACTCGGCTTGATGAGAAAAATCTAATACTTAGTAGTTTTTGAAATCTACGCCACCGTTAGAAAGTTATGAAGGCCCAAGTAACCCTGAGTACCCAGCTCTGTATCTTCCAAATTGACCAAATTCCGGCTGAGAGGGGGACTAAAAGAAAAGATCCAAAAAATGCAAACCTCTGTATTTTTATGATACGATATGTAGAAATGAATGTAATTTAATTTTGCATACTCGGTATTTGTTGCGGGTGAATACGATTTTATAAGATTTATTTCCATCCAATGTTGCAGTGAGAAAGTCGGGAGTATGGAAAACTTTTATGCCGGCACCCCCGCTGTGGACTCTGTAAGTATATCATGACGTTAATGGTTCTCGAGAGACAGTAGATCTGAATAACGTGAAGGAGTCAAAATCTCTAGAAGGCAGCTGTGACGGCAATAAACAATCTCCAATAATGCATGCTACTTCCTAACAAAACTGGAACTGCGCAACGAGAGTGTGTGGATGGAGGGGTTTCGACATCACAGGAATTTGAAATTACAACATGAAATGCGGGATATTATACGAAATACATACGTTCACTAACGAAGTATTAGCAATTGAGTGTTGAATTGCAGTGTTATTTTGCAACTATGCGACGTCGCTTACAGAAGTTAAGAATGATGTTGTTGTGGCAAGGATTGAAAATTTTTCTGTGTACTAGATGTTTTAAGCTTGGCGACGTTAACATTAATGTTACGCTCAAAAAGCTGAAAAACACCATTGCTTGCTGAAATATCAAACCAAAAATGCAGCAAGAAATACCTAATCAGTCCGGGCTTTGCCTTTTAACTGGTTGTATTTAAGCTGCAGGTATTGTTATTGTTCATGTATAGCATACGTCAATACAAAAAGCCACAACTTTTTAATATGACTCCAGGATAGTCACTGATTTTTCAACCTAGAAATAGCCAGTACAATCTAGTATTTCGCAAGCGATGATGAAACTACTGAGCTTGCGTGGTTTCATCCATGGCGTAATCGACTGTAACAGGCTTTTTATTTGATGTATGGACTACCTTAAAATCTCTGGAACTCCAGAAAACTTATAATGCTGGTCTGACATGAGTAAAAGAACACCACCATCGTGCTGTTGGTTTCAGAGAACCTATAACGAATAGCTTGTCTAGAGGCGCAGTAACGAATGTTGACCCAAATAAAGTGGTGGCAAACTAAATTCTTTGGGTAAATCGAGTTCGACCTTAAACCTTTCGTAAGCCACTTAAGATGCTTGAAACATTCGTTGCTGACTGTGGTTAACCAATTCAGCTTATTCAAACTCTATATATAGACCATCCATGATGCCACACATGCAACACATTAGCAAACAAATAAACACAGAATAGATTCTGGGTGCCGGGTTCGGCGTCCGTAAAATCATTGAAAGTCGGGCACAGGTAGGTAGTCAAATTGTTCTCTAGATTACAAAACCATCGTATTCAACGTGATTAATAATCCGTTTTTGAAAAATATATATTCATCTAGCAAGGCATTGGCGAACCATATTCCGGACCAGAGCAGCCCAGGGAGTTTTTACAAAAACTTATTGTTCAGCGAAGTTGCAGATGTTGATGAGATGATCAATATGACCGCTCTGTCGCGAGATATTACCTGAGAAGTTCAAGAATCCGCATGGCCATATTTCGCAAAAAAACCTTAAAAACATTTTTTGGGCATTTTGACTTAGAACATGGGATTATAGCTTGTGCCGTTGAGCTTTTAGCCTTGAGTGCACATCGTCGCAAGTTTTACTATTAACAAAAATACACTCACCTAAAGATGAGCGCTGAGTGACACCGACTGACAAAAATGAAATTTTCACGATGTTTCTTCCTAGCGCCCCTAGCTGAAACACCCCTCGCTAACCTGGCGGTGTTACAATTACAGTCATTTCTTTGAGGGAAGCGGCCCATAATGAATTTCTTCAGTTATTGTCTGCAAACAGATGGACAGCTTTCTGAGAGTATGTGTAAATGTTAAGATAGTGTACACCATTAGACAGCCCAGCGGTCATTGTGTTGCATCTAGTTCATTTACAACGTCACAAAATATTTTATCCGCAGCAGATGGAAGGAAGTCTCAGTACCAACATATACTTAGGAATTATTATCGAATCCGGATGTTTCGCCGTTGCTCTAAACACATTAAATAACAATAATTTGCATGTAATACATGTATTATTTCTGCGTGCTTCTAGTTTGACTGCTGAGCTCGGAGTTTTCGGCTACAAATATTTATTAAAGCGATATGTAAGTTAAATGTTATATCTAATTTTCCTCTATGATAATCAACACAGTATTGCATATTTAAAATATTTACCTGAACGCTACATATTGGTTAGCAGTGGATTTATGCGTTGCTAGTAAGAACGGATTGAAATTGTGATAGTCTCATTGGAAAGTTTACCTTCGGTGTGGGACTACACTACGGGGAAAATTTAGGGGTAATATTGATAAGAATTGGATTTATATGTTGGATATATAAGAACGGTTTGAAAGCTTGAAAGCCGCCTCAAAAATCATACTTTTGCAGTGAGACTAGACTAAAAGGGCGAAATCCGGATATTGATAAGGCTTTGAACCATGCGTTGCACGTAAGGACTTTCTGAGACATTAATATATGCATGATCAATTCCTGTTTGAACCACTACATTTTCGCATCGAATGGTCTTTCAGAAACAACATTTCCTGAATTTCATATTATGTAAAACAAAGCGAAGTTTCACCTTTAGTTAGCTCTAGAAAAGTAACGTGATTACTTTGTTAGCAAACTACTGACAAATTGGAGGCAAAATATTGTGCCACGCATTCGAAATCTATCAGTCTCAGGTTGCTGTATATTTCTAAAAGACCAATTTGGCTGTACCTATCAATTCTAAATCGAACAGGTTGGTTATGTGACGTCATTTCGAATCAGAGCCTCATAGTCCATGTATCCAGGGCAAAACCTTCAGCGAATGAAGAAGCCTTTGCTCGTAAACAGATGTGGGATAATGTGGGACACTGTTGGTTAACAAATCATTTGATCCAGAATTATATACTACAATGACGTCCATGAATCTTCTGAAAATAATAACTAAACCAATCTCTGCATTCCCAATTTTTATGTATTTATCTGCTCCAGTTGTACAATGGTATGACGGAATAATTTGGTCATGAACTATGTGCTAAAAAATTCTCTGTCAATTTTACTAAAATATAAATTAAATCACAATTGGCATCCTAAATCATGGCGTATTTATCTGCCAAAATTCATTGACTACATAAACAGCAAGCTCGATTTGTAAACATTGCAATTGAGCGCGCTGCAAAAATGTTGCGATAACGCTTTATCGCTGTCATGTGTTATTCGATATCGCACGTCTTCCACAATTTATTGGCCAAGATTTATTAGTATTTATAGCAGTATCTAATCTGCTCCTGTTCAACTCCATGACAAATTGCTGATATTTTTGCTGTCGCGTATACCAGGAATATGTACGGTACTTATGTCATTGTTTTGCTTAATTGAAACGCTAAAGGAATCGCATGAGCAGGCGAAAGTTAATTCTCTGGTTCCTTGTAGTTGGACATTGATTTTTAGTTCAAATGAATTAAGACTGCTTCTAGCACATACATGCTCACAGGGAAAAAGCGGATTAATCCCACTGAGGGCTGGAACACCTTTGCGCTTTTGCAGATTTCCCTGCGAGGTAGCATCAGCCACCTCTGGTTCCATAGCAATTTTTACCTTTTAAATTTTCCCTTCTTAATCCTCAAAAGTTCATTTCACCACCGTAGCGCTTCGCCTATCTTTAGGCCCGTGGAATATTTTTGGTCAAAGGTGCTGTCAACGCAACCAGCTATTTTTATTGAGTTTGTGACAGTTTGTGATCGAAAACTGCATATTCTCTCAATCTTACCATTGAAAGCAGTATCTAAAACATATCTATGTTATAAAATCGAGCTGTCAATGATATACATTATATATAATTGTCTGTAGTATGTATTATTTGCATAAAATGTACCAATTTGGAGGAAAGCTTCAAATGATACATACACACATTCATGTACTGTCGCGACATGTAAACATCTACTGAGCAATTATCGCAAAATTTCTGAAATTATGTGAGCGATTGCCATCTATGCAATATATTATAGTAATCAGCTTATGATATGCTGACCATATATAATTGACGGTTGTTATTTTGGCAAAGATTAAATTTATAGATTGTAATATTTTCATTTTCCATGGCAATCGCAACATTGAATCAATTGTCGCTGCAGGGTTATAAATTTTGCGAAATTATAGGAAGCGAAAGGCAGTGAAAACAATTATGTAAAATGGTCGCACAGCATATAAACACAAAATCTCATGCATATATTGTTATTTGTGATCCTTATGACTTATTCCGATGGCTGGCGCGCTTCTTAATTTGTCAACGGTTTTTGGAGTTTTTGGTGACCAATTTAACAGAAAGTTATCGAAAAATTTTTCTCGATGTATGACTTTATATACCTGAATTGAAAGACGCCAACACAGTTTCAACTATAAATATATTACAAATACAGCATCATTTATATCGTTATCCAGGTACAAGCGGAAATCCTTTTATGTTTTAAAATCAATTTATTATAGCCGCACTTTCTTAGGTATGACCTCATTTTTAACCAATATGTATTTTTTAGCCTTTTATGACAGTCAAAACACTAGATGCAAATTTTTTATACTGATTTTCCAGATATTACAGCTACTATTGATCTGTGCATGTGGCAGCGGTGATAGTGATACAATGATGGAGCCAATAGATTACATGCTTACATTAATACACTGTCAATTTTTAAATGTTTTGGCACACGTTGTTACGAATGCTAGATGCATCACGACATAGGTGTCAATAGTGGCAGCTACATCCCTACGGGTTGGATGCTCCTCGATGCATATATCCTCCGCCTCCGCACATCCCTCCACTTCGCGCGCCTAAGGACGGGGGAAATTTCAGCTAAAATTGGGGTGACGTACGTGGAAATTGGCTAAATTTGGCACAAAAATATATATTCGATAAGGGAGGTGTACCGCTGAGAACCCCCCTGCGACTGTGTACCCCCTAAGCTGACGGACGTTCGACACATATGTATTGGGGGCATACGTGCTGTATTCAATAAGGCTAAGCATTTCAAAAATCAGTGGTTAATAACGTACCTACCAACATGTTATGATCAATGGTAGATCATTGTCATGGTGAATTCCAATATATAATTCTCAAGTCTAAAAACGTAGCAGTTTTCTAAAATAGCACATAGCAGCTTTTAAACAAAGTTACACAATTTTAAATAAACCAGTAGATAGTGGTTACATTTTCCACGCGGGCTCCGAGTTCAAAGTCCTATACTGTTGCAGTATAACTAGATTCACGGTTAATTGCTTTCCATTTTTGGGCATTGTATCTAATTATTATTATCACTAGGTGGTAATGCAATTTTGGTTACCGAAATTCTAGGTACATCACCGTATGTATATAAGAGCGATATGGTTTGAAATTTCAAAGATTCATAGTGGCATGGAAACAACAGCCAGTGATTAACGCTCAGTAAAGCGAGTATTTCGGTTGCAGTACAGATGTTTAAAACAACATTTTCGAGACGTTGCAGCTATAATTTTCTGCGAATTATTTTCACGTGGGTAAGTCAACAAAGTTCCTGTTACTTTTGTAAATGTATAAATCGAGTACGTTACACATTTCGGCGACACATTTCTCTTAAGTAAAACAATCACGTCGACGGCAAGATGGTGAAAACTGGTTTGTATTGTGTATCGCGAACAAAGAAGCGTAATATCAGGTGGCTTATAAATCAGCTTAAATGTTATAGAATTGAAATTTTGCTTTTTAATGCGCGCGGTTTGAATACTAAAGTTATAGATTTACTATGCTAAATAGTTCTTTAACAGATGTTCAATCTTCTTCGTATCTGAAAAATTCTTTAAACAATTAGGCCATTGAATTTTAAATCAGATAATATTTTTATATAATTGTTTATGATTTAATGCCAACTCCAAAATTAGGTATGGTGATAGCTTCATGTGCTTGCACTCTATATCTGTACATTATGTAGTGAATGACCACATGTCAAACAAATTTTTTGAATCTATTATATTGATATATTGCCAACTAATGTACCGTGTTTCAAAGTCCCTTTAGCACATTACTGTGTTACTCCTAGCATTAATATCCCATCCAGCAA
>JASANE010028724.1:0-21785 GCA_030248225.1 Trileptium ribeirensis | reverse complement strand
GAAATTTTACCGTGGTCAGCTCAGGAAAGTTCTACGGCCCTAACTCACAAGTAAGAAGTCATGAAAAAACATGGACGAGAGGCGTCCATCATTGGTTTGTCCTACTTATGACCACGGGGAATCAGAACTACTTCGACTTTGTTGTCCCCAACTTAACACCTTCCGTGCATTCGCTCAGGATGCCCAAAACGAAACTCGACTGAAGGAGGTTTGTCAAGAAACTTGAAAGGTAGAATAAGCTAGCATGTAAAACGGAACGTCCACTAACGGACGGGAATGTCAACTGTTGCTATGAAAATTTTATTTTGATGAACGGTCTGTTACAACCACAAATGGGGAAAATAAACCCCCATGCGCTTGACTCTCATCCCGACTTACTAAGTTCGATCCGGGACAGCAATTGCTAGTCCCCTTCCGTGAGGCGAAGAGCGCCTACACGGGTCCTCCAACGTCGAATCCCGTTCCAAACCAAGAAAGCAAAAACACAAGAAAGCTAAAAGCCGAGGCGAAACCATACAATAAAACTAAAGCGTCGGAGCCGGTCAGTAAAGTCGACCGAACTCCGCGCTGTCGAAGTCGAACTGATTCCAAGAGACGACGCGGTAGTCGTCGCCTCAAAATTTTCGCCTATGTTGAAGCATGGCGATTCTGTCGCCATCCAATCGGCGACGTTCTTTTGACGCCCACTTTTTCGAGGTCAAACCCGGGCGCCCAATCAAAAATTCCCCAAATTTTATTTTTGACAGCTATCGTAAACCCTGGGTCCCCTTTAGAGAGAGTCGGCTTCAATCGAAATCGCCGACATCAAATTTGAACCCTCCGATTACTCGGAGGTCGACCATCTGTGAGTTTTCTCCAAAGTTCTCCGATTTTACCCCATCTGTAGTCCCAAAATCTTGTCAGAAACTTGTCGAAAACTCATTACTCAGATTTATTAAACCTATTACCTAACTTAGCTTGGTCGTCATCCCCCAAATGTCCCACGAAAGCTGTTAAGTCACCCGTCAAATTTTCAAAATTTTAAATCTTTTCTCTCTACAAAGTACTCAGAGTAAGCTGGAATATGTCTTTTCTGCGTTCTGGTCCTCATCCATCAAATTTTCCCCCAGCTAACTCGCCGACTTAAAGCCAAATCTCTGCTATTTAGCGAGTTAGCTGCCTCATCCATCACCTAATTAAGCTTATTTGGAGGGCATCTGGGGCTAAATTTTGTCGCCCTAACCATGGATAAACGTGCAAACATTGCACGTTTATATGTCGGCTTACAAGATAAAGCCAAACATTCCTAGCATTCCTGGCTTTCTTAGCTAAATTTCAAATATCCCGACAGGATGTCTTTAGACGTCCCGAAGGGGGGCACCT
Organism: Trileptium ribeirensis; assembly: GCA_030248225.1. Classification (NCBI taxonomy): domain Eukaryota; kingdom Metazoa; phylum Nematoda; class Enoplea; order Enoplida; family Thoracostomopsidae; genus Trileptium; species Trileptium ribeirensis. The sequence continues at coordinate 20,423 of JASANE010028724.1, read as the reverse complement.
AGGATGGGAATGAGCTGATTTCGCTGTCAAGGGTGCAGCCCATTCCTATGTATCTTTTGACCTATCGGGGGTCCTATTCAGGAACTCCCAGGGCCCATGGGAGGGCCCTAAACCTACCCCCGTCCTTCCTAGTCCTGTGTGTCCAGTCCGTCCGTAAAACGTAGAAATTTAGTAGAATTTTACATGTCCATCCTCGTCTGTCCTGTTTTTTTTGTCATGTCCTTATGTACTATATATATATATCCATATATATATCTAAATATATATACATACATGCATGTACACAATACTCATGAACATATACACACACTACTCATGAGACACACAGGCGACCTGAGCGACAGAAAGGTCGCTCAAGTTCACACTAGAAACATGCAGAACCACAACAACAACAACAACAACATCAACACAACAGCACAGCAACCACAACAACAACAACAACAACAACACACACACACACTACAGCCACAGCGACAGCAGCAACGACAACCGACAAAAAGGTCGGTTAGAGAGAGTGAAAAGAGAAAGGAAAAACGGCAAAGAAAGGGCGCGGGAAGGGAGTCGGGACAGGGGGTTCCTGCGGGTATTTCGAGGGGCTGGGGCGAAATTCGGTCCCAGGACGAAGAACGGGGCCGAACGATACCAAACACGAGGGGGGTAGACGCAGTGGCGGGTCGGGACCCGATTTTGGGTTCCGACATATATTAGTATACGGGGTTTCAGCGGGCTTTCCCGCTCTAACGGTTGGGCTGAGCGACGCCCGCCGGGCATCGTTGAACTCGCCTTGGAAAGGCGATTCAAACCCTACCTTACCGGCAGTGGTTAGAGGGGCACTAAAATCACGACTAGTAAAGAGAGTGTCGGTAAAAAGGGGGGGCGCATTTTCGGCCGTCCCGAGTTAACGGGGCGACTGACGGAGACCCGCCGGGCATCTTTGAAGATGTCTCGACGTGGCGAATGCAATGAGGGGCGTTTTGCCTACTCTTGGGTTGGGGTTAAATTTTCGGTTGGTCTGTACCCGCTTGCAGTCGGTATGCCAAATTTGGGGGGGCACTTTATCGGTCAGAACGGGCTAACGCGAAGTCGGACAAAGACCCGCCAGACATCGTTGTACTCGCCAGGAGCAGGCGAATAGAATGAGGGGTCGCATGAGCACATTTAGGGTCGGGGGTCAAATACGGAGTTGGTACAAAACAGGCGGAATTTTATGTTGAATTTCCGTGGTACGGTATAAAACAAGGACATAAGTGATCTAGCGGCGGAATGACTGGTCGGATCGAGACCCGCGTGGCCTCGCCAGATGCCTAGATGGGTAGACTACTTGGAAACACGCATACTTTCACTCACTGATCCGATGGTAACCAGAAAAACCAGTTGTTAGTATGGTGGTCAGGCAATTTTGGGCGTCAAAGGATGTTATAAAAGAAAGGTTTTGATATGATGGGGCGGAAAAATAGACACACCGAGTCACGAAGGTCACGCAGTACACATATATATGCATAACTATGTTTCCCTATAAGCCTAGGCTATGTCCACTCGGAACCATGGTCTCCAGCCAAACCTAGCGTAAGTATTGGCTGTTAATTGGATGTTTACCTGTTTGTTCATAGAATATCTCAGGAAATCCTCCAACGATTTGAGATATCTTGGGCTCGTTTGAAAGCCCGAAATATTCTCTATCGAAAAGTACTCGGGGCCTTTTTGGTAAATTTGAACCGTTGAACGGTTACGGGCTGGCAAACAGGCCCGAGGTCCGTTAATTCCGAATAATCGGAAACTACCGTAACCCATTGATTTCAGCTTACTTTGGTGACCATTAGGCTATGATTTGCTTGAACCAGGTAGAATTGATAGTCTTGATTTTGGTTACTACCCAATCCCTTAGATTGTCAAAGGCCTCCTATTCCCGGACGGTCATAATTTTGATCTTTCCGTAAGGAAGCTAGGGCTATCGTCGAGTTCCGTTCAGGTCTCCTGTCTTGACCAGTTAAAGTTTCTCTCACATTCCTTGCCGTTCCGAGTCTAGCCAACCGAAGTCGATTTTCCTCTGGGCTCACATGAACCCTGTCCAAACATATACGAATCATGCGATAAACCAGGCAATGGCAAAGGTTATGTCAACGACAAAGTATAGCAAAATGTACGTACAATATAGCAATAACAATACGCAACGCAATCATCGGTCACCACGGCACCATGCGACGCATGAAGACTCTGTTCCCTTAAACTTTGTCTGGTCCAATTTGTGATGCATTTAACCAATTTCACCTTTGAGATCATGTAAGAGACACGTAACGGGCCGGAACGGGCCTGTTACATCTGGGGAATTGAAGGGATGCAAGAAGGGATGCAAAATGATCCTCATAGCCAAAGTAATGATCAAAAAGATGTGCGCAGGATAGTGGTTTGTGTCCGTACACCAGGACAGCAATATACACAAGAATTTATATGCGGTTATACGCTGAGTCGTAGCTACATACTCTAAATTCTGGTTACATTTTTCGATTCGCAATACAGTCACTGGTGCTGCTCAAATCGTCGTTTACAATATCAGAATATATTGTGAAACTGTTGACGCGTTGTGGTTCACTATATACACATGTATACATACATATGTATGTATGATTGCATTACGTATATCGTAAATTATATACCTATATGTATACATTATATATATTAAAATATTTCACTGCATCGAATTGAATATTTTCCATGTCCAATGCATATTTGTGTTGAGTTTGTTTGTTTAACGACTGTATAAACGCAAAGGATTATTTAATAACCGGGTACACTGCGTATAGCTTTAAAGTTAAATTTCGAAAATTGTCCTAATGTAACAAATAAAATTCGTGATAAATTTTAGTTAACCTATATTATATTAGTTAAACTTACACTTTGCTTTTAGTTACTATTTAGTTATGAGAAAACGATAAGCAACATGTGTATACAGCAAATCTATATTTATTTTTGCTTTGATATATATTCATATTATGGTAGTTTCTCACAACGCTAAAATTAATGAATGTCAACTTCAGGTACCGTTGTGTACATCTGTTTCCGATATATTAATATCGTTATTAAATTAAGTATGCGCCAAATAAACTGCTATAATAATTCATTTACCAAACCACCGTTTTTGCGATAAACATTTTAATCCTGTATGAAGACACAAACCAAAACTGTCCAGTCAACAAAATAAAAAATTTAGATCAGGGTTTGTGTGTAAAACGCCGTAGGCTATAGCGTTGAATGTTATGGCCTGTCAAACGTTGTAAAAGGATTATCTCAAATACTATACGTTTAAATATGTAAGAACGCATGTGGAATATAAATGTATTGTATATGGAATGTCGAGATTTATACGCGATCTCAGTTACTGTGCATATAATATTAATTTTCTTCTCCTACATAATATATTTGCTATACATGGTTATATTAAACAGTTCAATTTTACTCAACCCAGGTAGATGCCAGCTCTGGTTTGCAATTAACAATGTTGTTACATACAAGCGCTTATGCGTAACAAGGTACGGAGGTTGTTACATACGTTCGAATGTAATGTTTCCAAACACACGTGTATATGCTGATTATGTCGAGTAACTGCACACATTTCTCTGTGAACGACGCATAGCTATACGGGTTAAGACTTAGGATCTTTTATCCAGACACCGCGGCGCGGATGGTTGCCTAGTCCAGCCGGACAAAACAGTTAGACCACAGAACGCTGCCAGTTTGTGTATGACGGAACACTAGAATTGATTGTCTAAGTTTTTATTTAAAAAATATTTACGACACAGGAGGGCACGGGCATCATGGATAATATGTTAAAAGATGAGCAATATTGTAATGCACCAACACCTGGTTACAGATTAAGCAAGGCATAATATGCACCACTTTATACCACAGTAGAACTACTCCGAACTATCAGGAAACAGAGTTACGACAATAAGTCATTATGAGTACATCAAAACGCAAAACCCTATACAGCAGCATGCATGACTTTATGGTGCATCGAAAGGTACAAAACAGCCAGCCATTAGAGACAATAATTTGTTACAGCTAGCTGCAAGAGATATTTGTCTGCTAGAGATTTTTGTATTTATTAGCTAAGACTAAAGTCTCTTACAGCTATCTGTTAGAGATTTAAATATCAGGCAGTCTATCAATTAAAGGTAAATGTCTCCAGCAGCTTTTTTGCAAGAAACTAAAATATCAGATTACCATCCATTACAGATCTCAGTTTCTTGAAAACGTCAGTTGAAAACAACATTTCTCACTTTTTATACACATTATTCTGTGAAACTGCATACTGCATTATTCTGTGAAACTGTCAAACTGTGAAACTGTCAGGACAGCCGACAATAGCGTCCCCACAGTCGTCAAAAACTTCCGTTTTGCCATTTTAGCATATTTACACTGTTTATCCGCCGGGCGGGGTGTTACCCATCATTCGAATCGCCTCCTGCTGGCAAATTCAACGATTCCATGGGGCATCGTTCCGCACAGCTGTAGAGCTTTGAGCCAAAGCTACCTATACTAATAGATACAAGAAGGCGTGAGTCGGTCAGATCCTAATTTTGCGTATAACCCTCTTGTGTTTGGTATTGTTTGAATCCGCTGCTCGCCCTGGGTCCGAATCTGCACCCAGCCCAGCTGATTTCGCTGCATACTCTGAATACGGGAACCTCTCCCCATGCCCTTGCCGCGCCTTTCTTTTATTTGCTTGTCTTTTTTCTCTCACCTCTCTCTAATCAACATGTTTGGTCATTGTGTATTTGCGCCTGCCCGTTTTTCATTTGGTCGTACTTTCCGTTTTCTCTTCTGTGCTGTTTTCTGTTTTTCTGTTTGTGACCTCTCGTCCTTTCCTTTGTCTGGCATCTCTCTTTCCTTTCTTCTTCCTCGCTTTTCCTCAATCCCGCTCCTGGTCTTCCTCTCGTAACCATCATTCTCTTAATTAAAATCTTAATTAGTAATATTAGGTAATATTTATTGATATAGGTATATATAAGCTAGACAGAAATATAAAAATAGTTAATACATAAAATGTACATAGAGCAAATAGAAATATTCGCCAAATTTTGTAAGTTTTACGAAATTTTAGAGACATACATATGTATATAGGTGCACAGAGGTGAGGGGCTGGCTTTGGTCTTAGTGGTCCCGGGCGAAGGCTTTCTCCCAGCAGATGACGTCCCGCCCCGGGCTTGGGTTTAGGTGCCGTCCTGTTGTCCGTCCCTTCCTCCCCGGAAGTCTCTGAAGGAGGATTTTTGTCTCATAAACTTGTAGGTGAGGATAAACATATCGTACCAGACTAACATGTAAACATTCAATGGTTGCATGTTGGCACAGGCTGTACATGCTAGACGAAATTGAGCCAATCTTCAAAATGTGGCGCTAATAAAATCTATTTTAAGGATTATTAGTAATCTATAAGAAGACAAATATATTCAAATATTTGTCTGAATGTTTGTCTTTGAACTCTGTCTAAAGTACATATTCTAAATCACCATATTCTGAATATAATATTTTGAAACACCCAACCCATGTATATTCCGAATCAGCAAAGTCCAACTTGGTTGTAAACATATTTTAAATGCCCTAGGGTGTTGTATAGTTTTGGGGTTAGCTAATTATGTATTAACTTACAAGTACTGAGTTAATTGTTGCACTTTTTGATGTCTACATTAGGAGAGTCATTCATTGGGCGACACTTCAGCAGCAAGACCGCGTTCTATTGTACCGAGGACCGTGTTTTATTCCACCGTCTATCTGTATATATAAGAGGCGAGGCTTCAGCAGGAGGACTGTATTCTATTCCACTGCTATGCAGGCGTTTATTAATTAGGCTCTAGCGTAACGTTTATTTAGTTATTTACTGTCACTCACACACGCAACTTTAACGCAATCATTATTATGCGATGGTTTAATACGTGAGCAAACTTAAGGTGACTCCGCTAGCCATCCTATTCTGTCATTATCGATACTAAATCGCAAACCCTGGTTACGGAAAACAGGCTTAATTTCATTCGGTTTTTCGCTAACCGAAAATTGGCAAAATCAAATCAAGTGTCAGAAATTAGACCTTGTGTTCGAACAGAATTTTGGCGATTTCAGTTTGCAGAAATTGTGTTCCCTAATGTATTATCATTCAAATTTGGATCGTACGTGTTGGCGAACAAATTTAATGCAAAAGTGATGTCACAATCAAATCGACAAATTTTCGTTCTCAAATATTTGGGTAATTTTACTTCAATTTTCGCGAACACAAAATGATTAGATTTCAATCGCGAGCGCTGTGTTCGCGAACAGTTTTATGTTGAATTTCAATTGACCAAAAAGCGTTCCATAACAAATTTTATCCAAAAATACAAAATAGGATGGTTGCCGGGGTCATTTTAAGTTTAGTCGCTCATCTTTTTTGACACATCGTTTCACTCTTCCATAAAATTCATTTACATTTTGCGCACTATTTTCGAATTTCCTTTACAAAATGCCAAGAAGACGAAGAGGTGCTGATTTGGGTCAATCCACGGCTGGCTTCTGCCGCGAGCTCTCGATGCAGAGACAATGTGAGTCACTTTGTTTCGTATAGTACTTTTTCTATACTTAATCTCTTTTTCATAGTCGTGACGTGTCATAGTGTGGTGCAATGAAAAGAATTAGAACTGTGCTATCTGCTTAGGTAGCATCCTCCGTTGATCGTTTTTTATCCTTCGCTGCTCACGTTGCTCCGCCTTTTAGTGTAGTAGAGGCTACTAGCTGCAAGTACCAACGTCACTCAAGCGCACAGCAACACAGTTTTCCTACATAGTTTCAAGACGCCAGAGCTACTTTTGTGTGGCTAAATACTTTATGATGAGTAGTGTAGTATAGATTCAGTTTGTATGGGGGATTTGTGTAAATGTGTGGTCAAAATATATGGGTGCATATAATTATTACGTTTGTATCGAAACTCATTTTTCATTTTTTATCGTCAACACACATAATCGTTTTTGTTTTTCAGTTTTTCCCCTTTGCCACGTCCGTCGATCGTTTATTCGGCGCAGTCCAACATACTTTTAAATTATTTTTTCAAAATGCACGACGTACTTTTTGGTTGGAGATTTGGGCTAACGCTTTATAATGACTATGTAGGTGACTGTACATGATTTGACTGTATAAGTCACGGGTATACCTAAGTGTGAACCTAATTTTTCTTTTTTAATAAGCAGGTAGATGACTGTAGATGGGTTGACTGTATAAGTCATGGGTATACATAAATGTCGTCTTAATTTTTTTGTCTAATGCCTGAAACATATTTTACGTTGCACCGAAAACGCATATAGTCCAGTAATTGCCGTCGATATGCGAGGACATGGGTTTGACATTGGCACTTCGGGTCATAACAACCTTCGACAAATCCATCGCATAGTTGGCTGAGCTGAGAGCACTGTTTTAAATCTCAATTCACAAGCGTCGTGGAGCTGCCCTAATCTCACAATATATACATTCAGTTTCATTAACTACATTCCGACATTACGGCTCGTTCATGTGCCAAATTTGTGCGTCGTGCCAAATTTAAAATTAATTTAAAATTTAACTATGATTGTGTGTAACGTTTTTTGACTTTATGTACTGCTATTTCAAAACGAATATTATCGTGACAGTTGACTACAATAAAGACGTCTCAAGTAGAAAAGGGTGATGCCATCTATCCTGAAGAAGGAATTTTTTCAAAATCAAAGAATTCAAATTTTATGTTACCGTGATTTGAAACTGTTGTACTCCTGATAATGTCTATGCGACATAACAGCAGACATAATACTTAAATTTTTTAAAATATGAACATTATATAGCTATATGTTTTGGCGGCAAAATCGTTTTTCCAACAACTAAATGTATCTATAACTATACATTCTCATAGAGGGGTTACTCCTTAGTTCAGACCCCCGTCCTACAAGTCGTCTGGACCCCACCCCCAGTGACAGCGTCGTACCCCTCCACCACGCCGATCTCCAGTGGGAAACTGAAGGCCCGGCTATCGCTCCCCCAACCGGGAGGGTCGCACCTTGATCAAGTATGACTTATCCGGTAGTGTTTCAATATCTCCAGAAATCGTGCGTTGGAAATATCACGATTGTAGAGCAGCAGAGATGAAAACGCGTTACCTCGCGTTTGCCGGCCCTGCACAAAAGAGACGCCATTGACCCGTTACCCTCGTTTCCATAAATACCTACACGGCTTCTGAATATATATACAATTTGGTAACGTTGAAACGTGAAAATAAAAATAATGATAAATTAATGTGCAATGCTTAACGTATGTGCTCACGTCTGCAGGAGTTGTTCGTTAATTATTGTAACAACAGTTTGATCATACAGCTAAAAATAATCGTCAACCATGAGAAAAATATATTCCAAACTCAAACAGACCTAAAACGGAGTGTATACTTAGTTATAAATATATGTATTGTATACGCCGATTAATGGATATGCAATGTTCTAGAGACAAAGGGTTAGCCAAGGGTCGAGGGTGCACAGGGATCGCATTGTCGTATTACAATCTGTGACTCGTAAATTATGAAAAATAGAAGCATATGTTGATATGGATACGGCAAGTGGTTTTTAAGCTGTGTTCCAGATAAAAAAATCCAGTGCATCCTATTGATAAAATTCTGGCCACGCCCCTTACTAGACATGCAAGTATTTCATAAAATTTTGATCCGGATGAGGCAAATTCGAACGCGCTGATTCCCATATATGAACGGTGTGTAAAGCCTCATCAGCTGACCTACCGGCTTATCATATAAAAGCTAATGAATTACAACATTTTATAGGTGCTCATAATTGTGTTACGGTGCACATCAGGTTCGGACTCCCACTAGGCCATATTTACACCCAATACGGAATATATGTAATTTAAGGGATACAACTTCGTACGTGTCGAATTATGTCGGGTAACAGGTAGACGGATGTGGAGGATTACAGGCGATTTTTTAAAATCATAAATTTCCTTTAAACTTTAGCAAAAAATTGGTTAAATTTTCTTCGTGACTTGGGCGTGCTCGTAGATGTATGTGTAGTGGGGTTCGGCCCTTGGGAACTGTAAACAACGTTCTTTTATCTTTTTGGTTTTAATTGCAACATCGAGCATTTACTTAGGAATTCCGTCAGTCAAGTAAACTCGTAGGAACGCATTGATTTCTAGAAAACACCAATCACTTGTAAGTGTTTACCCTTAAATTTCATAGAACAGAAAATAGGTGCAAACATGCCGAAAAAAGTTTGCAATCCGCTTTATATAGTGACGACAGATTGCTAGGACTAACTGTCCAGCGAACTAAGTTTTAACGGAAAACTCGGACACCCAGCTCGGACTACCATTTTGTCCCTTAAGTCTCTATTAACTGACGGACAAAGCTAAGTCAAAGTGCACACAACTTAACGTAAACGAGCCATTATATTTACGTAGACACGTGCGAGAAAGAAGGCAATATTAAAAAAACAACAAACATTATTTAATCCTGTGTAGCAAAATTGTCACCTGTCAAGAGAACACATCGTAGGTTATAATGTGTGTATTAAGCCAGTGATTTTTGCGTGCTTTGAAAATATACAGGAGTTCATATGGTCTGTCTGTATGTAAGTTCGCTATGCCATCCCCTGAACGAAACACGGGTGTTGATTCACAATGTTGACAACGTCTAACAGCTCGATTACAGATGATACCTAAAGTCACTCCGTTCTTCTGAATGAACCCTGATCAAAGTTGTCTATTAAAGTTCATTGAGTATGGAGAATGCGTACATTTTGAACCTTCAAGATAACCTACGCAAAAACTCACATAAGTATTGCTAATCAATTCGCCAGGCTACTATGTCGCAAATCTTTTTCACTCCCGGGCGGCGCCTCGTATCTCAGCTAACTAATATATCCAAAGTATTTTAATAATATAAAATATTATTAATATCTCATTTAGCTTGGCGTCTGAGAATTTCGTTTTAATTATAAAATTGTCTGGCTGCCAAGCATAAACGGAGCGATTAAAGTTTCAGAGCAAAGGGTAAGATATAAACTTCGCGCCGCATCTGCAGGTGCAGATTCGTTGGGTCTGGTGTCCACCGATGTACGGTTGGGCGAAGAAACAATCAACGAACGAAAATTTTGATTGGACCTAAAGTTTTAAATGGCAAAATCAATATAAATATAAGATCTGAATCTGATTCGTGGATGGAAAAATTGCACAGAAAGAATGAAAAAAAATTTCGAAGTCGGGCGTACCGCCCCCGATAACTGAATCAGTTCGACTTCGGCAGCACCGAGTTCTGTCGACATTACTCACTGGTTCCGAAGAAGTTTATTTATTGTTCTTTTTCGTGCGTTTTCACATGGATTGTCCTAGCTCGCCGATGTAATCCCCCGGAGATTTCCCGAGTCTAGCGAGGGTTTCAGCTTGTGCTGCCCATGGTGTCGAAGTTTGTAAGTATGAGTGATAAGAGACAGGTATTTGATTTCTCAGAGAGTCGTTTAGACGATCAATTTATATGTATGCACAACGCCCCTCAAAATTCTATCGTTGAATGTAGCTAGTCGCTTATTTCCTTTTGAGCTGACTTTTCTTCCACCTTCGGGCACGCCTGTCCCGTTCCCGATTTGCTGCACCACGATCGCCTACATTCATTTTAAGTGATCGACTTCCGATTCATATGATTATGACAATTTATACGAATTCCCCGTGGCATTAGGTAGATTTTAAAACAAAATTATTTGGATGCAATAGGACCATAATTTTACACGACGTTTAAGTTGAGGTAGGCTTGGAGAATTTTGCCTGAGATACCACGGTTACAATTTTTGGTATGTAACGGGATTGGCTGCCTAATGATTACGTAGGACCACGAATAGCTGTGCTAAAGAAAAAGGATGACCGTTTGAATCATCTCTGATTTCTGGTTTTTTCTTTCATTGCATTTGTCATAGCTTTTTAGCATTGCGGTTTTGTACAAAATTGATGAATTTCGTATCGTCACTCTGAAGACTTTTGTGGACTTTTATCAATGTGTTGGCTTGCAAGGCAGGGTTTGAGAGCAAAATTATAACAATAAGAACAGTAGGTACTTTTATAGTTGCTTTAATTGACTACAGTGCTGAGCGATGATCATCTTTGGAAATAAAAATGGCTTCTGCTCCCAATAAAATTGGGTTCCACGGAATTATGCAGTATTGGCAAATGTATAAATAAGGGCATGATCCGTGTAGGATGCATCCGGATATCGTATGTTCCTGTGACCAGCCTAGCTCTATAAGAGATTTCTTGGCAAGTTGACAAACAAAACTAAAACAATCAGTTTTCAGTGATGCAATTTTTGGTATAAAAGAACTAAAAGGAATTTCTTGTTTCGGCGAGCTAGGCTGTCGGCTTTTAGAGTTAAAAGCGATTTGCCGTTGTTTCGTTGGCGTCAAACACAAAAAGGTCACGGCAGTCTCCTTGTTTTGATACGAGGATGTCCCCAGTATCACATGAATGTACTAGGACCAGTTCTGGCCCTAAGGGATCCCAGCTGCACCACTGTTTTTCCCAGTGTGGTGCCCGGACAACCCCGGCTTCCACGGCTCCCCGGTGATCTACGCGATGACCTAAGGGAACCGCTTAGCTTAGTAGGCTGCCGGCGGGTTAACCAGGGTATTCGGCCTGGCCCCTATATTGGCCCACGTATCTAGTGGTATGAGGTCCCCCGAGGGAGAGTCAACCCTTAAGCCTGCTCGCAGGTAATAAGGCTGACTCGCCTTTCCCTCATTATCCACTTAACCCCCTATGCGGGGCTCTCTGAACCTAGTGTAGCATTGGCGAGACTCCCTATTGGCGTGTCCCCATGCACTATTGTCACGTTTCTAATCTTAGAGCGTTGCACAACGGGCCCTGAAGCCTAGACTATAAGCGCGCGCAAATCCTAATGGGCCTAATTGAGGTAGGTTCTCTAAATCTTGGTTACTGATGATAACGTAGGGGCACTGAGGCGGAGGCCCCAGTCCCTTGAGTGTCTCAATTCTAATTACGGGTGTTGCCTGCTAGGCGGCGAGTTATGCGGAGCGATCGTTAACTGTGACGGGTTCGTGGCGGGGCGGTCTTGAGCATTTGGGGCTAGAAGTATTGAGCAGACGGGCGCAGGGTCGTGGTTGGTCTACTTGCGACAACGTGGAAATTAGCCTTGCTTCAAAGACCTTTCAGGAGCTACTGTTTAACCTACTTTTGACAACTCCTACGGGGGACAGGAAATAATATAGAACTCCGAACTGCTTAAATAAATCAGACACAGTTCAACTCGTTTACTATTGAGTCAAATTTTATATAGTTGGCACACTATAACCACTGCCCAAGTGGGGCACATCGCGATTTATTTACAGTCTTTACAATATAACATTTTAGGTCGGGTACCCTGCAAGATACCCCAGTACAAATATAGCATTCCCGTTGAACCTACTATTCTGAAGTAACATTTAATCGAGCCGAATGCGTCGGTCGACAAAGAGAACGTTGGATCCTGAACGAATACGAGAATGATCCTTAGTCAAATTTTCGATTGAGCAGGGCTCGTCATTTTAATTCCTTTGCCCATGAAAACTGTCTCCCCCCTTTTTCAGTGAAAGCGCGGTTTGCCTAGTGATCAACAATATTTGTCCTTTACTCCTTGAAAACTGCGGATGAAAAACAGGACTGGGCGTCCACAATTTTAAGCACTTGCGACAGCGGCTGGAGCGGCCCGCGAACGATCCGACTAATTCGAAACTCGCTCCCAGAGGGCTCCGGGACAGGGTGTCGACATAGATTTCCCCCGTAGTTGCATGGTTAAAAAAATCTACGTCTCACCAAAATTTAATACGATTTAGCACAGCGTCAGCTCCAGCCCCTGTTTCGTTCTCTGCTCAGCGAGTGTCTCTTTTAAAACTTTGTCGCAGTAGTGCCCGCAGTCGCTTGCATCCGAATTTAACCAGAAGCAAAAGAACCAGCGAACGAACGAGGATTCGACGCTGAAACTCGATTTAGAACAAACAGGGGACAACCCGTGTCACCCGCGGATGCAAACGGCTACGTCCTCACCAATTTTGGCTGAACTGTTGAAACACCTATTGATTATATCTCCATTCTTGCCCCAGAACTCTTAATTTCGATTGCTCCGGATTGAAATCTTGATCGCTACCTGGAATTTTGCTCCCTGATGTTCACCTCAACACAAAAGTTTGAGTCACTCCGATTTGCCCTCGGGTTGTAAATTTTTCCCTAGCGATTGTTTTAGAATAAAATTTTGATCACTCCCCGGACCTGAGAAAGAGGGAATATGTCCGGGGAGCGGGGAACCAGTCGAACCACTAGTGAACATAAAAGTTTTCAAACGATTTAACATAATTTTGCGAATTTTAACGGAGCCATCCTTTACAGGCGCGCGGAGCATCCTTCCGACACTCCAACGCCCGCAAAGGACGGCCCTTAGGCAGATCGAAACCAACCCTAACGCCAAGGGAAGCTCTCCACCGTGGGAGCACGGTGAAGAACCGCCCCTGGCATGTCCAAACGATAAGAAAACGAAAGCTGAACAACTCGCGAAAGCAAAATTTTTAATTGGCGACAACCGCCAAAACTCAAAAGAAGAAATGGTCGACTGGTCCCGATCGGAGAATCGGGCAGTCTCTTTTAATTGGGTTAGGCCCCCGTTTTGTCTCTCCTATATTTTCTCAGTGTCCCTAAAGTCTGTACAACTGGAAAGAAATTCAAAATTTCAAATTTTAAGCCGTCAACTTAATACATATACACATAGATGAGCTATATTCCACAAGAAGGCCTTACGACAACTTTAACAGACGAACCAAAAGACCACAACAAAATAAAACAACGGCAATAACAACACTAGCACTTTGGTCAAACGACGAAGATGAGAGCCTTTGACAAGTATGTACATACATAGAAATGCAGGCGGCCGCGTAAACAACAAAACCTCGCGCTGGTCGGCGCGAGGCCCCTCGAATCGCTAAGTTATATCAGCGCTTCAGGCGCTTTTAGTGTAGCGAATTTTTGTTATTTTTTGTTTATATTTCAGGAACGGAAAGGAGCAGGCGGCCGGGGGCGGGATCATATCCATGCCCTGGCTGGTCGCCTGCTTATGAGAAGCTTAAATTTAGTGTAATCCCCCTAGGAGGCCCGTTAGAGGCCGTTTTCCCCGTACAAAATAGAAAAGTTTTGGGTCCCGACTGAGTTATGGGGATCCCGTGGAGTTCCGTTGGGACGGGTGGCCCCGGTTTTCAATAAAATAGTTAGTATAGGGCCCAGTTAAGGTACAGGGCTTGAAAAATCGGGGAGTTTTGGTTTTAGTAGTGGTGATTTGGGGCCCTAAAGTTTGAGAGTTTGAACGCGGGATTGGGGGTCCATAAGTACCTACGGGTTGGCGTGAGGTTGACCCGAATGAGTGATTTTGAACCCCTATAGGTCTCCAATGATAACTTAATGTCCCCCTTTTTGTTTGCAATACATAAAAACCCCAAAATCCCAATTTTCTTACCCCCTTAAGAAATGAAGATTTTCGTCCTATTAGATCGACTTCGCCATTTTCCTATATATTTGAAGCATCCTTTTAAAACGTAAATCAAATAAAATTGTAATAAAATAACTGTTCTAGTTCCCGTCGTGTCAGGATAGATCTTCCCGGGTCCCAAAAAGTCATGAAAAACTCGAAAACGCATTTTTGTCCTGGGGATTCGCACAACACCCCGACCCATCCTGACACTTGGTATTACATACAGTATACATTTTCTATCATAATACAACAATTATGAATACGTAACATTTTCGGATGCGCACCGGAACCGGCCCTGGGGCAGCTAAATAGCAAAATCTGTTGAGTCAAATCGCGATGAAACGTGGAGTCTTTGACCCCGTCCCCGGCTGATCCGACTACGCATCCGTACAGCACTACAACACCAGCAAATTGCACAACTATAAAATCATAATCACCTGGGATCGATCGGATACCCTAACCATGAGACTTTGATTCAATTTTGGGTGCGAAATCACCCCGCGCACCTCGGGCTGGCGGAGCGTGATTGTACATTTATAGCACACCATACAATACTTTATTTATTCAACACTATTATCGATGACATATCAATGAATTCGTGTATCGCGCTCCACCGGTATCCGATCGCCCTTTATTTCCCCAAATTTGAGGCCCTTATGGCCGGATTTTGGATATTTGAGATTTCACGTAAAAACTCGGGCTGTTACATCTCTTAAAAATTTTTTGGATTTTATAGACTCCTTACTTATGGTAGTAAGTTAGATTTGTTGAGCTATGAGAAGAAAGTGAAAATTTTGCATGATTAATTCCATGTGATGTACAGCCCTTGATTTCGATTAAGTAAAATTGGTGTGAAATTCGGAAAATTGGCCCATTTGGGCGTGAAATTTGTAAAATTTAGCCCCTTTGAGCTTAAAATTGCACTAAATTCCGAAAAATTTTCCAAAAAATTTCCCAAAATTTGCTAAAATTTCCTAAAACGAGGGTAGAAGGACAATTAATTTGCTTGGTTATCACCAAAAACGCGTCCCTTCTCCCTTTATTTTCGGTAATTTTGGAAGTTTTCCCTTATGGCCTATAATATTTTATGATAGTTGTAAAATTTCTGTATCCTTGAAAGTATTCCCGAAAAGTGCCATTTGTTGTCTGTGAAAACAATATGCCAATTTTTTGTCATACATAACAGAACAATCCATATATATATACAGTTGCATTTTTATTATCATATTCGGCACGTACCTCCAAAGCTTCGGGGTAGGATTGGTCCCCTGCTCCAGATTCAAGGAACCCCTAGGAAAAGGTCCGGCCGCCGGGGTGCCAAATCCCAGAAGTTCCCGTTATTTGAAATTTTCGGTAATCTTGTTGGAAAATTCATGATTGGGTTTCGCTTAGTCCGCTCTAATTTGGTAATAGAAGTTATCTTGATCAGGTTACTTAGGTGCTGCTTATAATGCTCGTGATAATTAGTTTGACTACTTTAGTTTGTACTGAAGTTACACTTTATTCGTTCTGATTTAGGTAACCACTTTCCTATTGTTAGGTCATTCAGAGGTGGTTTTGGTCCGTTTTCGATTCACGGTTTGGTAATTTGCATTAGTGCACTACTCTGCGCGCCCTGTGCTGTCCTACCGGTTATTTGCTATGCTTCATTTGTGTTCGACGCTGCTCGATGTTTCTTGCCCTACTTGTTTCAGTCATCCTTAATTTTCGCCTAGGTTTGTCTAGATACTCGCACGCCTATTTCTACTTCTCTGAGGGTTCATGCGTTACGTCCCTTACTACACGCGCCTACCGCGTCAAACGTCCGAGTTCGGCGTCGCGCACCAGTTGGCTGACCCACTCCCGCAAATTACGCAGGCAGTACTTGGAAACCATTGGTTCCTCGAACTGTGGGCGTTCTTGCCACTCCATATGGGGCTCATCCCGTTCCCACGCGTCTGCGGTATTAAGGCGACAGGCCAGTTCGGGAAATAGACGTTGTGGAACGCGTCATGCTGTTGCCGATGATTGGCGACTATTCGCTTGAATTCGATGGTCCAGGACGGTGCATCCTGGTTAGTCGCGGCCCATCGTGGTATCGGCGGTGCGACGATCACTGGTACTCGCCGAGACAGCATCCCTAAGTGGCGTTTGATCTTCTTGAAGGCTGCATTTGGGTTGGTCGCATGGAGCTGCTCCAGTTGCGCCTTCCGATAAATGTATTGGTAGCCTCCAAGTAAGATGACGCATTTAGTTAACGGCGTTAAAACGGCGCTGGCAAGCTGGATCATGCGGATTAGCGTGGTGCCAGGCCATGCGCAAAAAATCCACTTGTTATCGTTGGCTATTTCCAACAGTGGCAGAGGGAGCGCGTCGCCCATAATGATGACGTGTGGCCAGCAAGCATAGCCTGAAGTGAGGTATTCCCGCACTTCTTCCAGAAGCCGACCCATGACGTTGTGGCAATGTCCAGGGCGTTCGCCTTGCCGCAGTTACTGAATTGTGCGTCCGATGCCCCAGAAGGTGTCAGTAGTTACCTCCAGGAGCGGTCGGCTACCAGTCAGGTGTAGAATCCGAGCGTAGCTAGGGATGGTAAATTTGCGGAGCAGGATTGGACGCATTATGTGCTCCAGCTAGGGTTTGAGCCGAGCGCTGGTAATATTGTCAACTAGTTCGTCTTTTAACGCCCGGGCCCTCGCCTTTATTTGCAGCGGCGTCCCAACCATGTCCATCAGTTCCTTGGCCGCTTCCATCAGGCCGAGCACGAGAAGTACCCGTACCTGGTAGTGCTGTTTGACGGTCGGAGCCGTCATGCCGTCATGGTGGAAGGGCGTCGCTGCCTCGTGCATGTTGGACAGCTCCGGCCATTCGGTACCGTGCGACAAGAATGGAACGTACGGTTTCGTTAGGTCAACGTGGTACGTTGGAATGACAGGCAGGCGGTACGTGGTTGCTTCGGGCGGAGCATACGGTCCGGTTGCTGATACCCGTCGGGCTGGACCGCCTTCGGATCGTCGTGTGTCGCCGCCATTGCGTTGCCGAACGCTTTGGTCCAGTTGACTGTCGCTGCGTCGCCGAACGCTGCTGTTGTCTGTGTCGTCCTCACCGCGTTGCCGAACGCTGTTGTCCATCTGTAATAATATAACCTTTATAGGTTTCGTCTCCTTTCACAACAGTCGGTTTACGCTTCGCATAGTAGTGTGATCAGATATACAATAGCTGCCTGAGTTCTACATCTGGTGCAGGATTTCTCGCGCGCGGCCGTAGAGAGTTTCTCACGCCTGAAGAGGCTGCGTTTTATACTGCTCTAGGGTGTTCTATGGCTTTTTTATTGGTTACCTGCTTTCTTTTGGCTGGAGGTACCTACGTACGAATAAGTTCCTCAATGGGCATTACTCTTCTTCGTCGTACTTCCGTTGCTCGCCGAGGCGAAGAGTTGGGTACAGCCGAACGAACAGGTGCCCTCCTCGGCCAGTCGACGCAGGTTCCGCAGGACAAACGGTGTGTCCACCGGTTCGTCCCATCGGTGGCGCCCCTACACCCCGGTTGAACGGTCCGACCGTGTCCCAGGCTTCGGGTGCCGTCAACGGGTACCGACGATGGCGGCATGATGTCGTTCGTACCACCGCGTCCTCCGGTGAGGTTCAGTTTCTAACTGCTCAACCTCCGTCCCCCACGCCTCGTAACAAACTGGGCGGGCACTATGGCATTGCAACTGCCCCGCGGACGGAGCAACGAATACGGCCGCATCTTCCCCGAGGCGCCGTTTGAGCACCTCCAGTTCTGCCCGCTTAATGCGCTTAGCAAACGCATGGCGCAGAGACCTCGCGGTCCGCCAGCCAGGACCATCCACGGTAACGGTCGACAGAGCGGGTACATCCCACTATATTGCTGTTAACTACTCTCCTCAGGAATAATACGCCTTAGCACGACTTTATGCGACCGGTCCCAGCTACAGCCGCACCACTATCGCCAGGCCACGGATTGGGTCTTTAGGCCATACGGTCAGCAGCATCAGACGAAGTCATAGGAGACGCCCTACGCAGACCGTGGTGTAACTTTCCAGGAACCACGGACGACCGTCACTGAAACAGCAGGAACCTCAACTAGACTAGCCTCTACTGCACGCACACAATCCACCACTGTCACCACTTCAATGACAAGTGCACCAACACCAACCCCACGACAACTTTTAATGGAAGGAATGCTCGCCAGGTGGGACCCAGCCACCGACTCACATTCCCCCGATATCCTTCTAGCCAGGAATTACATCCTGCAGCTTGGCGACGACGGACACCCCGACCACCACCCCCATGAAGAGTCTGATTCGGACGACCCTGACCTACGGGTGGATTCATCCGAACGCATATTCACGTACCTCAACACAAATAAACACGACAGGCCAACAAAAAGAGGGATAGAAGAGGGGATCAGAAACACACTCACAGGTAAACAAAGCTGTCTTTATACCAAAACTTATCTCGGTATACACATTATAGATGCGACGAAGTCACAGCACCAACAACGTTCAAGGACCGTTGATACCAAAGGGCGTGCCGCACGTTCCGATGGTTTGTGGCGGCGGCGTCTACCCGACGGTTCCCAACTACCGCATTCAACGAGGGCAACTAGTGCAGATCTTCGCCTCCAAAGGCACCTGTCGGCCCTTGCTAGCCAACGAAACTACGACACTCGACACATTCGAGCATAACGGTCGACGCCTATCCAGCGCGTCCGAACATTTTTACCTCAGCATCTTGGAGCTGCTGGGATTCGACAACGCCGGCAAGGAACTGGCTGAAGCGGACATCAGCCCAATGGAGCTACAACTTCGCAGCATTGCCTTACTACGTAGGCTGCCACTTAAAAGGCGGTATATGTTACAGGCCTACTATCCGCACGTCATGCGGCCGATTCTACTGGCCAAGTTCGCTATGATCGAATGTGCGGAAGAATTAGAGGCCACCGGCGACCGACTTTTGCTTAGTGCGGCGTTCGACGACTTTTGGGGAACTGGCACAAGCACCGTCCAATGCTGCTGTGACCGCACGTTCCATAACGTGACAGGTCGCCTGCTCGAGGAAATCCGGGCATATCATCAGGATGACTGGAATCTCTCGACTGGCCCCAAGTCATCATCGTGGGCGACGAACAGGCGCTACCGTTGCTCAACGTCGCCGACCAGCATAACTGGCTGGTGTTCGCTTGGCCGCGTATGGAAATGGCCGGCCTAATCCAATGGGCCAACGCCTTCGTCACGCCGCAGACGAACTGCGTAATAATCCTCGGCGGTTATGGCAAACTGTGGCAGGCCGACCGCAAGGTCTATTCGCCCAGTGCGTTTACCAAACGCATCAAGCGAAAGCTGGAGGTGCTTGAGCGGTGACTCCGGGAAAATGCGGCCGTTTACATCGCTCCGCCGCCACCGCAATGGATGCACAAATTACACCAGCGAGGCGTGGGCGACAGAGCATGCGCAAGCGGAAACTAAGCCTCACCGAGCAACACCAGGCCCTGCGGAACGTCATCATGCCCCGCATGGTGGTACCATTGCCGGCAATCGAAGCCTCAGGGAATGGTGGGACCGTTCAACCGGGGATGAGGATCGCCAACGATGGACCGAACCGGTGGTGGCGCCCGCATATCATACGGAACTGGTCAATTGGGTAGGCCATTATGTTCGCTGTACCGGACTCTTCCGCCTCGGGGAACAACGCAGGGCTGACGAGGAAGAAGAGGAAGAATAGAACTTAGCGAGAGACTTGGTTGCACGTAGGTACCTCCAGCAAAAGAAAAGGGAAGCAGGTAACCAGTAGAGAAGTCATGGAACACCCTAGAACAGCAGAAAGCGTAAACCTTTAGGACATAGAGGACTCCGTTTGCGAACGCGCATAAGAAA
>JASANE010028722.1:0-21453 GCA_030248225.1 Trileptium ribeirensis | reverse complement strand
AAACAATACATAAGGGAAGGAAATTGGGCCATGTGAAATCAAGTTCAGGGCGTCCAGCCGTAGTTGTTTTGGGGTTTACGACCTCATCGTCCCCCCGGGTTCACATGAGGGAATTTGTTTCCCAAGACAATACCTAGCGTTGTAGTACACATGTATTGCACAAAGATGCAGATGTGGTTGATGCGATTGCACGCTTTTGTGGATATGGTATCAACCATTGCACGCAATCTAAAATATAGACGCTACCATTGCTAATTGCACAAAGATGCAGATACGGTTGATGCGATTGCACGTTGTTGTAGATATGGTATCAACCATTGCACGCAAGCTATAAATATAGAAGCTACCATTGCTCTAGCCGCATAGTAACAGTCAACAATAATTCACTCGACATGTGTTAATAGAACCGCGTTATTAGCATTTTGCGTGCAATGGAAAGAAGTTATCTTCATTTTGCGTGACATGGTTGTGCGACGTCTTAAAGTCGGCAAATTTAATTGAAGCCGACTCTCTTTATGGACATCGACGGTTTACTGTAGCCGTCAAGATTCAAATATCCGGAAGTGTCCCCAATTGGACACTGGACAGAAAACCCAAAAAGTGGGCGTCAAGAAATCGCCAACGATTGGACGGCGACACAATCGCCATCGTAACATACAGGCGAAAATTTCGAGGTTACGACCAACGCGTCGAATCTTGGAATCAGTTTGACTTCGGCAGCGCGGAGTTCGGTCGACTCTACTGACCGGCTCCGACGCAGGACTTTTACGTGTTAATTGTTCGTTGATTTCACTTGCTCGGTGGCTTTTCGTTTCTTCGCTTTTCGCTTCGTTATGGGATCGATCGTGAAAGATTTCCGCGCAGGTATACACCTCGCGAAGGGGGTTCAGCTGGTGCTGCCCCAAAGATCAAAGAGTGTAAGTATGAGAAAGGATCGGCGTATGCAGGGGTCTAATTTCCCTGCTGTGTGAACTGTAACAGGCCGTTCGTATAGGTACCCAGTGAATGTAGCGTGTCCCCTTTATATAAACAGATTCATTACCTTTTGGAGTTCCACCCACGGGTCCCGCTGAAGTGCTACACACAGACCCCACTTAGAATAAATATCTAGGATCGAATTCCGAAGTGAAAGTGCGAGGCGACTTAGGGTACGTAGGTACCGAACACGAGGAAAATTCACCAGTCAAGTCGAAGTCAGTCTGATTCCCCGTGGTCTTAGGTAAGGCACAACAAAATGGACGCTTCACGTCCAGACTTTACATGACTTGCTTCTTTTGAGTTAGGTTCAATGAATTTTCCTGAGCCGACCACGGTAAAAAAATTTCTTGAACGTGCATACCACGAAATAAGGACTTGTTCGATGATTTGTTTTGATGGTTTTCCAAATTTGCAGCTTAGTTGAACGTTCAATGCTCATGCCGTGTTTGAGCTTGGACAGAACCGCAGATTAGGGACGGAGTACTAGCCTCCGTCGGGTTTTAGGAAACCCTTAAAATTTCGTCTTGTTCTTTGAGTTAGGAAAATTTGGGATTACAAAAGACATATCAAATTCTAGGTGTTACCACTTGAGTCTAAGGTGTTTGCTGTCTAGGGATCATCTCGGTTTATATCGTTTGAGTTTAACTTTAGGGCATTTAAATCATTTCTGTAAGTATTTCATTGGAGCATGAGTTTCTTCGTGACGACTGACCGGACTAACGTTAGACGTCCCTCTAGGCCCCGCCTTATTCCAAAAAACGAGCTGGAGGAGCAAACCCCCAGCTGAACAAAATTTAGCCGTCCTCGACCTAGGACGATGACACTTCGTTCTATGCTACTACACAGGTTTTGAACCCAAATAAGAACGCGATCAAAACCATTACATTTACCGGTGTTCACCGTTGCCCTACGCAATGGCCTTCTCTCGATACCATTGTCTAAAAGAACTAGGATTAAGGCTCGCCCTCTGAGACATCGCTAGAAACCGCCGTTACGGGAGAAACACAATGTGTCCCCGCTTTCAAACAAAATTTTAGGACTTTCTAAAAATAAAGAAAACTTACCTCCTCGCCCGGGCCATTTCGGCCCCAAACCGGGCGAGTGCAAAACCCCTTTTTCTTTTTGGAGCGAGCTGATCGCTGAGTTTAACCAGGTTTCACTATTTATCATGAGTGCCCGTTAGGCTATGTACTATATATGCCCAGTTTCACCTTTTCTATAGTTTCAGTATCAGCCAGTGCTGTTTTTCCAGTTTGTGAGTTGATCCTGCACGGAGAATTTAAGTCCGCTGCAGCTTTACATGTCTTAACCATTCAGCCATAGGAGTACATCGACTTTTAATATTAAGTCGGTAATAATTCAACTGCACTACAATGCAGTTGAGACACTGCAACATTGCAGTGAAATAGAAAAGATAGGCGTTAGAGAGAGGCAAAAGACAAACAACCGAAGAACGAAACAAAGGACGCAAGCGCGTCCCGGGCTGACCGCCCAGGGCCCGAGTAGTACAACCGACCCCGATAGGTAGGAAACGAGGCTGACTTAGCCTTCGGATAGGTGCGGGCCGTCTACAAAGGGCTCGCCTCGCCACCGACCCGACGTCCAGCTCGAATAGAAATCGGTCAACTGGAGGGCCGTTTCGTAGGTTGCTCATAAAGACGCAACATGTCGCCCAGCACCCCGACCGTGTTCCCCCGGTCTAGATATAAGAAACTATTCTGCTCCACCCACTCTTCAGCCTCCCAGCCAGTCAGCCGTTTTGTTAGGTAGGTAAGGCTGTCGAACAGGTTTCCGATTCTATGCGTGTGCAGTAGGACAAGAGTATCCGGAAAGTAAATAGTGGAGTGCCCTTAACGCATCTCATGATTAGCCTTGTTCTGAGCGATGTCGTAACCACGCCATAACGCTCGTGTATTCGGTTCGCTATACCGCCTTTCCTTTTGAGCCGGCCGAGTTTCGCCGCTAAGCGTAGGTATTCGTGACGCCGCGCGCCCCGCATCGAGGAGCGATTTCTGAAGCACTCTAAGGCCCCTGCTTAGTGCGCTGCATAGCTGAGTAGTTCGCTATCATTGAGCCGAAGCAGGGATAACCGCCCCTAGTTCGCAATTTGGCGAATATCTGTACGCTCCAACCCTGTTTTGTTCGCTCGTCGCCCATTGCCCGTAATTGATTTAACCGAAGCGACCCCTGTGAGCTTCTGCTAAAACCCCCTAGGGTAATTCACTTAGGTCGTCTCGGCAGACGTTCGGAAACACTCGTCCCGGCACTAAACTTTGATCTTGTAAATAAACGTTGTATCTTGACACACCGAGTACAGTCTTATTCGATACCGAGATGATAGGGAGTTTTTCTTTTCTGGTTTGTCCGCATGGACGAGCAGGCCCTGTTCGCCATGGCTTGTGTGCGAGAATGTCGCAAGCCCTGACGAGCATGGCCTTCTATCTAATTTATTTCGTGTTTTACTGGAATCAAGGAGTAAAATCTGAGGAGCACAGTCGAAAAAGTTACCTCGTCCCCAGCGATAATTTGAAAAGTTCAATAGGGATTTTTTGAATACTATCATCGAAATAGAATTTATTGAAAAGCGCAGGCCACGCCATCGATAATCCGACATTAAACACTCAGGGCTTGTCGGAACCCTGTGGGGGCCACATAGGTCAATGCTCTAACACGGAGCATACCGCGATTTTAACCAGGTAAACTCCCCTTGAGCTTCAAATTTGTAGGGACACTTGCACATTTTATTTCCACACTTATCTCACTAAAATAGAATTAAACAACTTCCGATGAGTCTAGGATAGGGAATAGCGGCTAGGCTCCATGACCTGCGAGCAGGTGTCGGTGCTAGCCTCCCTGGGGGACCTCAGAAACCATACCCGATACTAGACACGTGCGCAACCCTTCGGGCGTGGTCCGAACACACCCCGTGAAGCGCGCCTGCGGCCTGCTAAGCTGCGTAGCTTCTTGGTATGACCAAGAATAGGTTCAAAAAAACTTGTAATCACGGTCCACCCTTGAGGTTACGACAGCCGGGGTCGTATGGGCATGGTGTTAGGAAGTTGCGCCATGCAGCTGCGTCACCGGTTATTACAAAAGTAGCGGTTGTCTTTGTACATTACGAGCTAGGTTCAGGCATTGTCCGGGGCGATTTTGGTGTCCAACAATAGTCCTCAAAATGTTCCACCAGCATGTTCCGGTTATTCCCCGGATAATACTGCACTAGACGGGTGCGGGCCATCAGATTAACCCGGTATCCGTCGTTCTTTGTAAGCTCAAAAGCTACCGTACGTGTAAATTTAGTTGGGTGCGAATTGTGATTTCCCGTGACCATTGCTTAGTATACAGCTAAAACCAAGTAAACTTGATATTTTTGATTTCTGTCTTAATAGACTTGTTAACTTGAACGTGCAGCGAGGGGCCTCCTGTTCCCAGACGGTCATAACCGTCAAAGTTTTAACGTATAGTGGCGACTGGTTAGGGTTCGGCGTGATTCCTTTTACTATCGGTACGGGTTCCATGTTCAGTCTTACGCGTAGGTTGGGGCAGCTTAGTTTTCCCTGGTTTGTTAGAATCGCAACGTTCGTCCCGTTGAGAATTTAAAACGATTCACTGATAAAATGCGACATTTTTATACAAAACGATTCACTGTTAAAATACGATTCACTGATAAAACCGGCAGTTTTATACCAAACGATTCACTGATAAAATACGATTCACTGATAAAAATGGCATTTTTATACAAAACGATTCACTGATAAAATCCGATTCACTGAGAAAATGCGGCATTTTTATACAAAACGATTCACTGAGAAAATACGATTCACTGAGGAAATACGGCATTTTTATACAAAACGATTCACTGGTAAAATAAGAATCACTGATAAAATACGGCATTTTTACACAAAACGATTCACTGATAAAATACTATTAACTGAGATAATACGGTATTTTTATACAAAACGATAAAATACGGTTCACTGTTAAAATATGGCATTTTTATACAACACGATTCGCTGATAAAATACGATATTTTATGTATGAATATGACATGCCAACGTGTTCCAATACCATTTTGGGTGCGAGAATCATGAAAACACTCGTAACGGTGCCGGAACGGTCCTGTTACATCTCTTATATTTTTAAATGGAAATTTTCGAACATTATTATACGGGTGGCGAACAATTTTCTTTTGCCTAAGATACGTTGGCGATGAGATTCTGACTTTTACCGAGGTCTCATCACTTAAGACCTCTCCAAAAAATATTAGTAGAACGATATGGTCAATGTTCCGTTTATGAATGACCAGCGGTCACTAAGTGGTTTATCCTAACCCTCGTTTGACGAACCCAGTGAATTCAAACCAAGTCCTCCTCCTATGTTTTAAGGGGGAAAATGACTTTTTACATGGGATTAAAGGATTCGCTTGCGTGCCTTTATGTGCTAATTTTGCTATATTGTCCGTGTTGGTGCATCAGCTATATAAGATAGAGTAACATAAAGATATCAACACTCAAACACAGCATAATATGGTACACATACCGATAGATGCAGCTGTAGATATAACATAGTCCTGTGACACTCCTAACAGCAGAGTTCTTAAGTCATCCTAGATTGTCAATCGGTCAAGTGTTTATAGTAACCTTCTACAACCGAGGATTGATAGCACAAATTCAGCCCAGTTTCTGTTAGGTGAGTCCCCTCGTTATGACGTTTGTCGTTCCACCCACTTGCGAAGGAAACCAATATATGGCGCCGTCACTTGAGGTTCCGCAGGTGGGTTATCGCTGGGGTTCGCTTCCCATGCACCTGGCTCCAATAGTTCTGGTGAATAATGGGGCATCACGGACTTCTGTGCTGGGTCCGGAAATTGACACTTAATGTCCTGCAGTAGGCGGGTGAATTCCTGGGATCACGCGTTCACGTCGTCCTGTCCAATGTCCCAAACTGGTGGAGGCGACGCTATCACTGCTCGGGCTCCATCGCTCAATAGGTAATCAAATGAGCAGATGTGTCGTAGTACACGGCGCATAAATTTGCTCGGCGTGTGCAAGAGGCGACCTTCGTGCGGTTTAGATCACAGGGCGGCCTTGTATCCGCCAAGGATAATGATGGACTTGGTCTGGGGCGTTGCGATACATGTCGCCATTCGAACCAAGAACTGTATGGCGGCTCCCGGCCAGGCCATGGCAAAACACCCTTTTGAGGCGGCCATGTTAGCCAACGGTGCGGCCAGTGAATCTCCAAGAACAATTGCCGTCGGCCAGGTAGTGGTGCCGTGACGAAGGAGGGCACGTATTTCCTCTAGTAGGCGGCCCATCACATTGTGGCACTGCCGGGGTCGTCGGCCGAAAGTGACTTCTTCTGGTCCGAGACCAATTTCCCAAAACGAGTCCGAGCGGTTTGCCTCGAGCAGTTTAGCGTGCCCGGTGGCAAGTAGGGCATTTCGGAATTTTGGGATCTCGAATTTCTCCAGGAGCACCGCTCGCATGAGATGCGGCAGGGCAGGACGAAGGCGCTCAGTTGTCTCAGGATCTAAAAATTGTTGTTTGTTCCTCCGGGGGATGGCTTTAATGTCTCGAGCTTCTATTTTTAGATCGGATATATCTTGCCTCGCTTGCTCCACGTCGAATAAATAGGTGACGAGGAGCTGATATCCTTGCTCCGTTGAAGCATATTCGATTGGGTATTGTTTGATGGTTTGGCCCAACGGAGCCATGTTTGTTAAATCGGGCCAGCGCGTGCCTTTCGAAAGAAACGTTTCGATGGGGGCGGTGTAGTTGATGGTGTATTGAGGCACACGCGGCTGCGGGATTTGTTCCATTTTTCTGATTTGCCGGTCGACAATTCCTGCAATAATATTCATCGCCATTAGTAGCGGTTCGTGAAGGATGTTTGGTGCGGGAGCTCGGGTTCTTGGGAGAGAAGTTTCGGGCTGGCGTCAGCACTACAACCGACTTCCTCGAGGCGGTTGTTTAGGAGATCGGACCACCTCCAGTCCAATGTCTTCGGGTCGTAGTTGTCGTTGTCCGTTGTCTTCGTCCGGTTCCAAGTCGGGATGCGCGGCTAACATGTCTTCGATGTCCTGCTCGTCAAATATGTCCCTAAAAGGTCTGAACATGTCGTGCCGAGGACGAGCACTACTATATGAGGGATTCGTAGGCATAACAGGGTCACGATGTCGAGTCGGTGGAGCGAAGGGCATGGTTTGTCGAGCTGGGGCTGGGGGTCGGGTTGCAGGTTCTCGGGTGGCAATGCGCGGTACTACTACCTGAGCTTCTCCCTTAGGGGGCGTATAGTCCTCGTACCAGCGATGGCGATCCCTCACCTGTCGGTATGGTTGTCGGCGCGTGGGTTGAGGAGGTTCTGTCTTCTCCTCGATTTCCTCAATAGAAGGTCCCGTCTCCGGAGATCCCTCACTTTCCTCAGTGGAATAGTTAAGTTCAAACCGAGGTCTTCGACTACGTCCCGGTAAAAGTTGGCTAAGGGGTGTTTCGTCTGCCCAGTCTTCCCAACTAACATGTGGTTGAACTTTAGCTGGGATTCGGGCATGTGCTTTGGTGCGTGCGGGTGGAGCTAGAGTCCCTTTTAAGGCGGAGGGTGCGCTGCGCGGCGGCGCCATCTCCCTGCCCCGAATAGAGGAGCCCTTGGTTGAGTCGCCTATGGTTGAGGTTGTTTCACTGGCTGCGGGTGCAGCTCGTGTTCGAGACCGTTTTGATCTACTACCCTCCGAAGATTCGGATGGTCGGCGTTGTTTACCCGTGTCTCGTCTACTTGTCTCGCGTCTCATAGCCAGGCTTTCAACAAATTCTGCCACGATGTCATCGGCGATATGTCAGCTTGAGCTTGCGTGTATTCTACGTTGGGTTCTCCGATCTCTATGCTAGTTGTGTCAGATGTGCCATCAATTTCTTGGCGCAGTCTGTCGACTGCCTCTGGATCAGCAGCCTGTAATTCTCTGGCGAAAAATTTGTCGGCGAGGATGGTTTCTACTGGTTCCTGTAGGGCAGCCTCGATATATGCGGGAGGCACAGCCTTCAGTAAATCGGCCATGTCAGGGAAACTGCTTAGTGGTCTGTAACATGATTTGGTGCGATTTATATGGACTTCATGGTCGGAGGAATTTAGCTGTCCTGGGAGTTTGACACAGATGCGGGGTAGCATTATCTTAGTGATTTGGTATGGTCCATACCATTCTGCGTTCTAGTTTGCGAGATAGTCCTGGTGTAGTGTAGTATCGGTAGACACATACATGGTCGTTAACACGGTAATCCGGGACCTTAATTTTGCGATTGTAATAGCGTTTCCTATATGCCTTAGCAGACTGCATAGAGCGATAGCTCTATCTCTGATCGTGCCTAACCACCGTTGTACATTCGCACGGTAAGCTTCTGCTCCAGGGTATCGTCCCCAATCAGTTTGTGTTTCAATTCCACCGGGAACTCGTGGTTGGAATCCGTGCATAAGCATGAAGGGTGGGTAGTGTGTGGAAGCGTGTACGGCTGAGTTGTAGGACATAATGCAGTAGGGTAGGACTTCGTCCCACGTAGTATGGTCGTTTTCGGGTAAAGCTACCCTTAAGAGGAACAGTAATGTGCGATTGAGACGCTCAATCTCCCCATTTGCGTTCGGGTTGTAGCTCAAAGTTTCCATTTTGAATGTGACTAGCACACTAGGCTTCCATGACTTCAGAAGCGAAGCAACCTCCTCGGTCCGACACTAATTCTTCGGGTGCGCCATAACGGCATACCACGTCTTCAACAAAAACCCGAGCTACACTCTTAGCTGTCAGATCGGGCAATGCAGCGGCAATGACCAGCTTCGTAAACTGGTCAATGAAAGTAATAACGGTACCGATTCCCTTTTCGGGATAAAACCTGAGTGTCCAATATGTCAACGAACATGCGGTGCATAGGGGCACTAGCCAATGGATTGTCTCCAAGCGCGGCTCGAACATTTTGTGGTAAATCCCGTGATCGCTGGCAGAGTACACACCGTTTTACATATTCGTCCACGTCCTTACTCATGGTCTCCCAGTAATAGAATTGCTTGAGTTTACTCAGTAGACTATCCCTACCTGGGTGTCCACCGAATAAAGTGTCATGTTCGTGCTTGAGTATTTGCCGTATGAGTAGTCTGGGTAAGCACAGTTTAGGTTTGTGGTCGTTTGGCATGATGGGATGTAAGTAGAGAATAGCAGTGTCTTGGCAGAGGCGGTAATTATAGGCTTCTAGCTTGAGGGTGGTCGCTGCCTTTTCGTTGGCTGGCGACTGCCGAGTATGCAGGTACCACCATATAGGTCCAAATTGTTTGTCTCTACGTTAAATGCAGGGTATGTAAGTGAGAAGGTTTCTCCCCTCGTACCGTTGAAAATGTGGTAAGTACATGTGTTCGCCGATGTCGTAAACCCGTTCAGGGCGTTGTAATCGTACTCGCGGCCCGCATGCGTAAGCAACCCTAATTATAGTATCGAATTCCTCAACTTCTGGCAAACCACCACACCTCTGCCTAGCATTCGTCGGTAGCGTTCGGGGTCTAGCGGGTTCAGGTGTACCACCAGTGGCACGAGTCGAGCTCTCGCTTGCCGCGCCAGAAGCGGGCGGTGTCGGGGCAGTCAGGGGTTCTTGCGGTAGCGGGGGCCTAACTATTAGGTCAGGGGCAGATGAAGGTCCAGGGGTTGGCTCACCAGCGGGTACTTGGGCTGGGGCCGGTCCAGTTGGTGGTCCGGGAGCGGTCGAGCACCTCCAGGGCACCTCGACTCCTTCGGGCCACGGGTCGTCAACGTCTCCGCAGAAAATAAAACGCGTTGGGTCTGGTAGAGGGTCATAACCAGGTCCTCCGAACTTCCGGTAAAAGCGTTCTCGAACATACTCGGGTGGGAGGTTAACGGGAGCGTCCGGGGGAAGTCCCATTAGCTGTCGCGTAAGTCGTTTCCAAGCGTCCTCGGTGGGAAGTCTCCGCGGTGGTCGGGCATTAGCTTTGCCTTTGCCACGATCCTGTCCTTTTACCACTACAGCAACCATGCGAGGATGGTCCTGTTTGTCGTACTCGGCCTCGTCTGCAGAACCAGAAAATTCTACATCATGTCGGGATCGCGTGAAAGTCCCTCTGCGTTAGCATTAGCATACCTGATCGATATTCAATATTAAAGCCACCGAATTCCATGAGTAACTCATTACGCCATTGGGCTAAACGCGAATTTCGCGGAGGTCTCTCAAATAGTGTCTTAAGCGGTTTATGATCAGTCTCGACATGGAATTCGTGTCCAAGCAAGTAGTGCCTAAAATGCAGAGCGGCCCATCGGATGGCCAGGGCCTCAGTTTCCATAGCAAGATATCGGCGTTGGTAGTCCACCAACGACTTGGTAGCATAGGCTATTGGCAATGTCCCATTATCGGTTTTCTGCGAAAACACAACTTCTAGAGCGTATCATGAAGCGTCAGTTTGGAGTATGAATTGCTTCGAGAAGTCCGAGTATATAAGTAATGGTTCTTGTACCAATGCCTTACACAGTTTTCCGAAGGCTTCCTCGCATTGTGTTCTCCATTTAAATTCGTTGTCCTTACGATGGAGGGCGTTGAGTGGCTCACAAATTTCGGAATAATGTGGTATGAATTTGTGATAGTAGCCAATAAGTCCCAATAAGCTTTGTAGTTGTTTGAGGGTCTCAGGTCTTTTGTAGTTGTCTATCGCGGCGGTTTTCTCGGGGTCAGGTTTGACTCCTACAGAGCTAATGATGTGTCCGAGATATTTTAACTGTTTCTGTCCGAATTAGCATTCGGAGGTTTCAACTTAAAATTGGCTTTACGGAACCTATCAAATACAGTGATGAGGTCTGCCAAATGTTCAAATGTATGCGAAAAGACCAGTATGTCGTCTTTGTAAATGAGACATCGTTCCCATTCTTATCCCTTCAAAATGATTGACATACACCTTTGGAAGGCGCCTGGGGAAGAGTTTAGACCGAAAGGTAGAACAATGTATTCTTACTGTCCGTGGACAGTGACAAAGGCGGTCTTCTCCTTAGTTTCCGGATCCAACTCTAATTGCCAAAACCCTTTGTTGAGATCCAAACTAGACATGAATTTAGTGTTTCGTAGACAACCCAATATGTTGTCTATGCGGGGCAACGGATATAAGTCGCGTTCGGCGACCACACTGAGTTTACAAAAATCCACTCACAGACGTAGAGTGCCGTCCCTCTTGGTGACATACACTATGGGAGAACCCCAAGGTGAGTCGGATGGTATTATGAGACCTGCCTCTACCATATTGTTTAGTTCCTCTCGAGAGGGTTCAAGTAACAAATGTGCTAGACTATAGGGCACTTGCTAGATGGGCTTAGCGTCCCCAGTGACTATCCGATGCTGGTGCACACCACACCTTCCTAGATCGAACGGGTGTACACTAAATATATCTGCATTTTCGGAGATGATTGTTTTCAATTGTTTCAGCTCATAGAGGTTAAGTGTAGTTTGTCCAAAATCAATTTTGCTCAATACCTGTATGGATCATTCCGTGTCGATCGTCTTATTTTGTTCATTTATGACTTGTACTACACTGTCGCGTGTGACCCCGATATTGTTGCATTGCTTAATGTGCTGAGGAGGTCCGAGCTGGAGCAGATGCTTGTTGCTGTCGTAAAGGAGCTCGACCTCATTGTCGTCAAGCATTTCGATGTGTTCTATTGTCTGACCTGCATGTATGGCAACGGGTAGGTTCCCGAAATTCATCATTGCTACTGGGATCATGCGTTGGCCAGTGAGCACTAGAGCGTGAGCTATGGCGATGTCCCTAATAAATGGGTCTGGTACAAACAAAGCTTGGCCAGTGGGCGGTTGAGTGATTTCGGGAATAGCGCTTATAATGTTTCACACAAAAGTAATCCATAGCTGACTAACCAATATGTGTCTTTAGCAACGTCGTAATGGCTTACGGCAAATTTAATTTCAAGGTCTCTCTCGTTTGTCGGCTGTCAAGACATTCGGAAACGTATTATATCGATCGATTGGCTACTTGGTTATTGTATTAATAGAAAAATGTGACGCTGCACTATATATTCATAATTAATGTATACGCTATGCTAATAAAACAAACTGGGTTCTGCAGCACTAGTAGGCGGTAAAAATTTAAAATGGATATAAGTTATTAACTGTATAAACCCACTGTAATATAAAGCCACTTAGCGTTAATGATTCATTTATTGTGGAGGAGAGTGGGACTTCAAAATTTTTCTCTAACTATTGGATCATCGGTAAATCCAATATTGTCGGAATTTTAAATAAATTTTAAGTGTCAAAATATGATATTAAGGAACATTTCTGAACCGCCTGAACGAAAAGTACAGAAAACGCTTTATCTGTTCGACATTATGTGGAATTTATCCAAAATTGACCAATTTTAAAGATGCAGTCATAATGTTGGTATCATTAAATCACCTTGGCGAGGCGGTTCAGAAAATATCCATTTCTGCTATATTTATGTCATTTATTTATTTCTTGGTTACCAAAGAAAGGAGTTATTCACATTTAAGTGAGAACCTAAGCATAAAGTTAAGCCTAAGCCTTAACCTCAGCCGAACTCGTTAATCCATGAACCCATTTCGGTGATTTCGACACCATTCGACTTGCAGTTTAAATAACATTAAAACTGTCTAAGCATTTATCCAAGAAAATTTTTCTCGAAAATTTGGGTAGCGAGAGCACAAAAATTAAAAAATTCGTCATGAATGAAGTTGAAATAGACATATTCTGTCTGAAGCGCCTCTTCGAGCTGAGTTCAGAGGTACCAAAATTATTATTGCATCTTCACAATTAATCAACGTGTCGGGTTGGTGGGCGGGCAAAGGAAAATACCTCAGAAGACGGCATCGTTTACCTTTTTAAGCATAATATTAAATAATTTAATATTTACGAGTTTCAAGGTATGGGAACGAAAATACAGCTTTGGCATCTAGATCAAGCTTATCGGTAACCATCCCAAAGCTATATAAAATAGCTCCAGTTGTTTATTATTGAACATGAGTTTTTTTTATTTTCCACATTGAGAGCAAATCAAATTCCTCAGTGTATATGAGAAAAAGGTATGCTACTCCAGATCCCATTAAATTTTACGTTAAATTAAAAATCATCTTAATATTACCATATTCGTTGAAATGGATATATATAATATAATTATACCATATTGACGGGGCACCAGGATCAAACTGGAGGGGGGCACCAATATCTAACTGGAGGGGGAAGCAATATCAAACTGGAGGGGGCACCAATATCTAACTGGAGAGGGCACCTAAATCAAACTAGAGGGGGTCACCTAAATCAAACTAGAGAGGGCACCATTATCAAACTGAAGGGGGCACTAGTAATATACTGGAGGGGCACACCAATATCAAACTGGAGGAGGGCTCCATTAACAAACTGGAGGGGAGACCAATATCCAGCTGCAGGGGTACCAATATCAAACTGGAGGGGGAAGCAATATCAAACTGGAGGGGGCACCAATATCTAACTGGAGAGGGCACCTAAATCAAACTAGAGGGGGTCGCCTAAATCAAACTAGAGAGGGCATCATTATCAAACTGAAGGGAGCACTAGTAATATCCTGGAGGGGCACACCAATATCAAACTGGAGGAGGGTTCCATTAACAAACTGGAGGGGAGACCAATATCCAGCTGCAGGGGTACCAATATCAAACTGGGGTGCACCAATATCAAACCAGAGGGGGCACGAATATCAATAATGAGCTTGCTATAACAGATTTTTGTTTCTAATGGCTAGCTGTTATAAAGTTTTGTCTCTTACAGTCATCTGTAAGATACAAAAGTCTCTTACAGCCAACCGTTAAATATCTGAAATTCTAATGCATAGCTATTAGAGACTTTTGTATTCTATAACTGATTGTAAGAAACAAAAGTTTGTAACATCTAACGATTAGAGACAATAATCTGTTATGGCTAGCTGCAAGAGATTTTAGTCTCTAACAGCTACCTGTCTGAGATTTTTGTATTCATTAGCTATCTACATAAGCCTAAAGTCTCTTACAACTATCTGTTAGAGATTTAAATATCAAACAAACGGTCATTAAATACAAACATCTCTAGCAGCCGTTTTCAAGAAACTAAAATATCATATAACCGTCCATTAGATATTTTAGTTTCTTGCAAACGGCTGTTAAAGACAAAACTGCCCACTTTTTGCACTCGATATTCTGTGAAACCTGCATTATGGCTCAAACTAATTTCTTGTTGAATGAGGTCCGCAATATAATTAAAGCCATGGTGCTAGCTAGTAACGGCGGAACGCTTTCAGCTGATATACTGACAGCTTGACAAATAAGGGCGTTAGTACAAAAAGAAATTACATTGCATGACACAGTATGCGTGCATGATCCAATTCTATTTTATAATTTTGTTAAGGCATACCCAGTCTTAAAGGACATTGTAGACACTAGGTGTGGTGTTATACTAGAAATACCACGCATACGCGTGGAGAATATCATACCGCTTATGCGGGTGGCTAACGTAGGGTTTAATAATAAGAATACAAAGATTACTGCTAGACTGTCGTTGCCGCAGTATATTTATTACATATGATAAGATTCTGAACCGAGGATATTTTCATGAGGTAAAATCTGAGGGGTGCCACAAAACCACCGGACTGTGGTTTTGCGATCGTGGTGCCCTACCTACAAGAATCAGTGATACTTGTCTTCATGATTTGAAAAATTCAACAGCTAATTTGCCCATTTGCTATTAAGCAATACTCCCCAGAAACTGTAATCCAAAGCACACGTCTGAAGAGTACAAGCACGTTACGCGAATTCAACCTTGGAACCAAGTTACCAAAGCTGACAAATTGGAGGTGCCAGAGTATGACGTAATGTTCTTCGCACACTCAAAATTTTCCATAATTATAGCAGATCAGGTACTGATGTCTAGTTATAGGACAGTACAAAATTTCGAGGTTTTCATGCAACAATTTGGAAAAATAAATCTCAATTTCTCGGTTATTGCACCACCTACCTGGAGTAAACTGAATGATGTTAAGTATCACTCTGCTTTAACCGATCAAAGATTAAAGCGTGAATTGCAGTACTTGATGCAGGGCGACGTGGATATTCCTAGCGAAGTCATGTATATTGTGCCTGCCCTTGTTATTGTAATAATTGGGTTGTGTCTTCTGTACGTATGTTGGAAAAATATAATAAATTTATTAGTTGTTGCTGCTCCTGTTCAGGCTCCTACCCGGTGACCGGGAACACAGAGATGTCGGAAAGACCGATGAGATACAGAACGAGTAGAAAATGGGTAGAAACCCGCTCTATATTACTACATTGTGACAGGTCATTAAGTGAGTTTGTCCCTGTACAGACGCAACATTCAACCATTGGGATATGTGAACTACCGTTTTGTCGCGGAAAATCACACCAACCTAATAATAACCAAAAAACTATTACGGCGACTGCTGAAACCGTCTTCACGGTTCGAAAAGCGGCGTCAGAAATTAAGGTAACATTAGATGGAAAACAGTTTACCGGTGTTTTGGATACCGGTAGTAACATAACAATAATGTCTTTTGATATATTCAATAGCATAGGATTTTCAGAAGATGATTTAGTGTCGGTGCCTTGGATCTGTGCAGTTAGCATAACCGGCCACAATTTGCCGATGAAAAGAGCTATTAAATTTACTCTGAGAATCAGTAATCGAATTTTTGATCTTCACGTCTTCGTCTCGGATGATTGCACTCATTCTGTGATCATCGGCGCAGACGTTTTACAACAACTAGGTACTGTAAGTATAAATTACCAGAAACATCAGGTGCTCATAGACGGGGTACCACACCAGCTGGGAGATGTAGGGACTAACACAGTCCGTTTAGACTCTGTTGTTACAATTCCCCCCAGATCTGAAGTTGTCATACCTTCTATGGTCGACGGCTTCAGGGGAAAGGGTGATGTAATTTTTGAACCAAGTGAAAAACTAGAGAGAGAATTTGATTTTAAGTGCAGCTCAAATATTTCTATCCAATGAACCAGAAATTGTAGTACCTGTGCGGCCCTTAAAATATATCTTATTATCCTGTAAGACTTTATAAAAATACAATAGTGGGCACAGTAGAACTATTACCTGAGGATGGGTTGTCTGTCCTCGCGATACAGCCCAAGTCACCAAAGGGAAATGAATTCTTAAGTCAACTTAATCTGGATCAAGCTAAAATCACTGGCACCCAAAGAAAACAATTTGTAGAATTATGCATAGAATTTTCTGAGGTGTTCGCAAATCATAATTATGATTACGGTGACATCACCATAACTCATCATAGTATAGACACCGCAGATGCGGTTCCGATAAGACAGAGACCATACCGCATACCATTTAGAAGGAAAGAATACGTTGATGTGGAATTAAACCAAATGTTGAAGTTCGGTATCATAGAACCATCAACTAGCACTTGGGCTAGCCCGATTGTTCTAGTTAGTAAAAAGGACGGAGAGTCCTTACGACAATGCGTTGATTACAGAAAGTTGAATGCTTTAACCAAAAAAGATTGTTATCCTTTGCCTAAAATTAACGATTTATTGGAATGTGTTTGTAAGGCTAAGTTTTACAGCGTCATGGATATACCATCGGGGTTTCGGCAAATTCCTATATCGTCAGACTCTATTGAAAAGACTGCATTCATTACACCGTCAGGGCTATACCAATTTACAAAATGCCTTTTTAGTCTTTGTAATGCTCCTGCCACATTTCAACGCACGCTCGAAACTACATTGCACAGTTTAGTAGAGAGGGTTTGTTTAATATACATAGATGATATTTGCGTATTTTCAGAAACTTTTGATACGCATTTGAGACGCCTTAGGCAAGTTTTTGAACGCCTTCGCGATGTAGAATTAAAAATAAAGTCTCGTAAATGCAAATTTCTTAGAGATGAAGTACCCTACCTTGTGCACATCATTTCAGCCGACGGTCTTAGACCAAACCCCGAGAAGATTGAAGCCGTTAAATCATATCCCGTGCCTCATGATATCACTTCGGTTAGGAGTTTTCTCGGGTTTTGCAGTTACTATAGGCGTTTTATCAAAGGTTTCGCAACTATAGCTAACTATTAAGTCAGTTAGCTAGTACCACAAAAATATTTTAATGGATTCAGATGCTCAAGAAGCATTCAAAACCTTGCGAGATAAGCTTATTAATCCGCCTGTTCTTAGAATAGCGGACCCCTCCAAGCCGTATTTTCTCGAAACAGATGTAGGCACCATGGCTATTGGTGGTGTTCTATCGCAAGCTGATGAGGATAATAAGTTGCACCCCATTGCATATGGAAGCCAACTTTTACAAAAAGCAGAACGAAACTATACGGTTACTGAGTTAGAATTGGCATATGCAATTACAACAAAGACAAATAACAATGAAACTCCTAAGTCTACAGAGGACGAAGATGATCACAACCAAATCGATTTTAAGACCAAGCAAGAACAAGATCCTGACTTAAGTCTTTTAAAACGTTACATAGAAAATGGCGACCGTCCAATGGACGCCTCACTGGCTGCTCATTTCGAAGCGGTGGAACCAACGTATGTGGTTAGTGATGGAATACTTTACCATCATTACCCAAAGCCAAAAAATAGACAAGCTGTTATTTTGGAACAGCTCGTTGTTCCATTCTCTATGAGACTAGAGTTGATGTCAGCCAATCATGATGACGTGGCTGGCAGGAACCACCTGGGTATTCTCAAAACATGTCAAAAGTTGTTTCCGAAATATTATTGGGATGGTATGTATAGGGACTTTTCAAATTGGGTAAGGTCCTGTTTGGAATGTTCCACGCGCAAATCCGGACCACCCCACTCAATAGCCCCGTTGCATCCAATTCCAGCAACAAAACCAAACTATACTTATCACGTTGATGTGTTAGTTCCGCTTCCACAAACGTATAATGCTAATAGGTATGTTGTTATGTTCATTGATCGGTTTGCTAAATATCCGGAAGCTATATGTACGCTTGACCAA
The DNA here is from genome assembly GCA_030248225.1 of Trileptium ribeirensis. Classification (NCBI taxonomy): domain Eukaryota; kingdom Metazoa; phylum Nematoda; class Enoplea; order Enoplida; family Thoracostomopsidae; genus Trileptium; species Trileptium ribeirensis. Next base: position 3,463 of record JASANE010028722.1, on the reverse strand, counting down.
AAGGCTACAACAATAGCTAAGTTGTTCATGAGCGAAGTCGTGTGCTGGCATTCAGCACCTTAGGAACTGGTCAGCGATAATGCTTGGAAATTTCGGAGTGAGCTAGTGGAACAAATCTGCCGGCTGTCTGGCACTCGAAAAGTATTCACGACTCCATATCGTCCTCAAACGAATGGTATCGTTGAAAGAATCAACCCTACTTTAATGAATATGATGGCGCAGTATGTAGAAGTGGCACAGCGAACGTGGGACAAGTTTGTCCCGTTAGCCTCTTTCGCTTACCGCGTTAGCATAAACAAATTGACAAGTTTAAGTCCATTAGAGATGGTATATGGGAGGTTACCGAGATTGCCCATAGACACAGTTCTGCCAATTTCAAACTTGGATTATTTAGACGAAGAAGATTATTTTCATGACTTACAATTATACCTTAAAAGTGTGTGGAAAATTGCTAATAAGTATTCTGAAAGCCCAATCGCGCATGAAGGAGCTGCATGACCACAAGGCAGCACCCGTTGAATATTAAATGGGCTAGAAAGTCATGCTGCATGTGACTTTCAATAAACAGGGCAAAACTAAAAAGTTAGCTCAACCGTGGCATGGGTTGTATGAAATCGCTGAAATCATACTACCGGATGTCGTCTTACAATCTATCAGTAACCCAAAAGAAGCTCCGAAACGCGTACATGTAGAACGTATAAAGCCTTTTTATGGTTCATACGTTCCACCTTTACTTTTGCGGGAAATAAAAGAAACTCCTAATTTGGAAGAAGATGAATTACGAGAATTGATTCCTAGAAACAATGAACAGCCCCCAGCAAAACAAGCTACGGTTGTAGGCCAGGAAATGCCCACAATTCTCGAGAAGAAGCAAGAGAGTGAGAAACCTGATGTTACAGAGCCAACACATAAATATAACTTGAGACCACGAAAGCCAAAGTTACAAGTACCTGGAGCACTCAGCAATAAATATATCAACTAGGCTTGGAAAAAAACTCACATGTACGCATTTATTTTAATTATTGCTATGTAATAATGTAACCACATACATGGTACGTGAAAGTAGCCTGGTTCATTCCGTTTGCCACGTGTGTTTCAACATTTTTTCGCTGTTAATAAATATCTTCGTATAATTATTAATCTTTTCGACGTTTTCAGTAAACAAATGTAAACTCCCTGCCCTAATTTAACCGGTGAATGAACCTTGCTATTTCCACGAGTCATCATGTTGACATACTTATAGCCCAGGTAAAAAAACTCATTAGTCCGTATTAAGGCTGAAAACAAGTGTGGACAAAAAGTGCTGATTCATTTATTGTATTAATTTTATTTAATAGTTTATTAAACTCGAGCGCTACAGGACATTGAATTGTAGCACTTGCATAAAATTTTCATTGAATTAATCTGAATATAATCAAACAGTGTCAAGTTTAGTTTGTCATAAGCTAGCTGAGACATAGCTCAGACAAAACACTAGTTCGGTGTGATATACAGTGTAGTTTCACTTTCAAACAATTTCAAAATTCTTCCTTGCCGTCCGGCAGCAATAGCCTGTAAAGGCACATTGTTATCGTACAATTGTTTTTTGTTTGTTTTTTGATAGCGCGCTACACTGACACGGAGTAAATCGACATATTATTACCAGCGTCTCACTCGCCAATAAATTCCGAACAAGCTCAAATTTTAGACCCTATAGCACAGCGTTATGGCATACTAGTCGAAACCACCGAGTTGGTGACACAACATCTGACATACGTAGCAAGTACAGGCGTATCGCTCGAGCATAGAAACAATGCAACATAGCCTTGCAAAATATATTCTAATTGAGAACTTGCTTCCCGACCTTCGAGCGTCTATGCTTTCATCGCAGAATGCTGTAGACCCTCACGCTTTATGGGAAGCCGTACAAGCGTGCATCTCATACACTGAACATCCGACAGGATTGCTCGACCTTGGACTCACGTTATGCCCAATGTGTCAAGTTGACATAACAGACCCAGCGCATTTTAAACAGCAACATCATTGCACAAAGGTCGACTTGCAAAAATTTCTCTTCGCCCCTATAGGCAAAATATTATGGGAACACCAAGATTACTAAATAAACCTATGTGTCGTTCACAAAGAAATGTGTGCAATTACTCAACATCGTCAGCATATACACACGTGCACACGAAAACGTTACATTCGATAGTATGTAACAACCTTCGTGAGTTGTTACGCACAGCGGGTTCTGCGTAACAACATTCGTACGTTGTTACGCATAATTGCTTGTATGTAACAACAATCAAATGTTGTTACGAACATCCTTAACCATACATGCTCAAAATCTGACGTCTCATGGTATGGTAGCGAGTGCCACGGGCGCGGGAGATTGGTCGTCGGACTCCATGGGAGTAATTTGGCTGGGGGGACATGACATGTAGGTAGAATGTCGAAATTAGTAGAAGTTCATAATAGTGTAGTTCATAACAGTACATGTTATATATTTACGATTAACCCATTGTTGACAGAGATTCTTGTACGGACAGAAGATCCATATCCAAACCAAAAATCTTTTTTAATTATAACTTTGACATATTACAGAAATTTTTGTTGTCACGCTGGCAAACTACTAATATCCTGAACACGTCATGGGGACAGTTACATCAAGCAATCGACGAAATTTTTAGGCTTCTTAGTCGTTTTATATTCCCGGAGAGGTTATAATCATAGATGAGTTTACAGGTTTGCTCCTTGAGGCTCCGATCCCACCGAGATCTTAGCTGTTCCACGCTGACATATAGTCCAACCTCCACCCAGCACCCCGATGGTACCGTAGATGCCGAATACATAGCCACCTTCACGGTTCCGCACCTCCCCGCCACCCCGACGACGACCTCCTCCACGACGACGGGCTAGCTCTCCCCACGCAACTGGCTTACCCCCTCTTTAGAGGTGCAATGCTTTCATCTTCATCCCGGGACGGGGGACCCGGCTACTCCCCTTGGTCTTCGATCCATGTATGGCCTGGTCAAAACTTTGCTGAAAACTCTGTACTCGCGGAGATGGTGCTGGATTACAAAACTCTGTACTCGCGGAGATAGTGTTGGATAATAATACAATCTGACCAATTCGTTGATGAACGATGACAGATGACTCGATATATTTAATGCACTAACTTGTCTTCAAAATCGTAAAATAATGATTATTTTAGACATAACCAAGTTTGTGGGCATTTTTGTTTTCTTTGCTAAAACTTTCTATTGTTGCATCGCTATTCGTTTTTTACCATTCACAGCAATCCGATTCATAGGGAATAATTAAAGCTAAGCACTCTATGCGTTACCAAATTTCATAACGTATGCAAGGAAAAATAATACGGGGTTTCAAACCTCAGAAGCTATCTTTGCACTTACTTTTCTCTTATATATCAATGTCCTTGTGCACGCGATCTCCCTCTTGTACAAAGCAGATCGGTTGTTAT